>BMAU01005908.1:0-17211 GCA_019973935.1 Trichonephila clavipes | reverse complement strand
CTGATTATTCCCGATCTTACCTTATTTGCAGAAATTGTCCGCAAACCCATTTAACACCAGACTATATTTTTTACTGCAAGGCCATTTTTGCATCTCTTTTTAAACCTGATGTCCTCAAGTATGATGTCCTATGATTTAAACCTGATGTCCTCAAGTCAAACCTATGTCTTTATAGTCCTCAAGATCCAGATTTGGCCTTGCTTATTATTGGGGCTTTTAGACCAATATAGAAATGAACGAAATCCTTAGACAAGACAAGAAGAAAAAGATCTTTTTAACTTCCAAACGGAAGTTTAAAAAAGTGGTGTTTAGGTACAGTAAAGTAGCCATAAGGAATTTGAAAATTCATTTCACATTTGTCTTTCGAAAAAGGCCCATTGTTGCTTTAAGTACGGCTAGGGGCGTAGCTACTACCATATATTTAGCCGTATCAATGATACGGGGGCCCCCAAGCTATAGGGGCCCCAACATGGGCAACTACAGTCCCGCTAACAGGGTTCCCATACCTAATAAGGGGCCCCGAAGGAATTTTGATACTGGGCCCCCTCAGAGCTAGTTACGCCAGTGAGTACGACGTTAACAAACACATACTCATGCATTCTGTTTTTGTAATACCTTATACAGTTTGTTCTTAACCCCCTGGCCACCAGACTGCACTTTCTAGCACATATGCAAATTCCAGATTTCTGGAGATACTGACCTTGACGTTACTATGCACATTTCATTTTTCCTTTTGATGCTGACTTAGGCACACATCCGTTTATGTTTCGTTCCGCTTTCTAACATTTGTATAACTATTTTTGTTGTTTATTTTATCTTTTTCTCTACAATAGGGCATCATCGTTGGATTACAAGGAAAGTGACACTGAATGAGAACATTTGCAAGAAACCGATGAATTCGACAATGACTCTGATACGGATTTATCTATTTGTGACGAAGAAATGTAACAAAAAGGACAATACACTTATGTAACGCATGCGGAAAAGCTTTTTGTTCCAAGGAACATTTCGAGCAACACTATAAAGATTTGTAATTTTAATTCTAATTTTCATATTTTTCAAATTTTTTTAACCAAGAAATATTTTATAACTTAAGTAATTTTATACAATCTCAATAAAAGAAGATCTACCTTATAAAGTTTACTGCGCTGATTACTAGCTGTATACACCTAAAAAAGCCATGAACCCTCATGAGGTTACAATGGGATTTTGCCCTATACATAGCATGTATCCACTAATAATTAGATGGTGCGCCAGGGGGAGGGAGTTAACAAATCAATAGTATTTAACTTCAGTTTTCAAAAATGTTAATTATTTTCAAATAATATATTACTGTACAGTGCTTTAATTGTGACGAAAACAAAGATGGAGAGACATCCTCAGGTACTGAGACACTAAAAGACATCTGTCCTAGTGACGTCACTGCTGTAAAGTCTTACGAGTGATTGGATGTTTGGTTAAAGTCGCACTATAGAGCAATACAAGGGCTATTGGTGACGGACCTCGTATTCTCGCACCTCGATCAAATGACTAAGTGGACACCTGAGCAACCCCCCACACCTGAATCACTCTCCTAACTTCCATACTACTCCAACTGGAGGACTTTGTCTCGACAGATTTAACATGCATCATCCTCTCTACACGGTGTTTCTTCAGTAGCACTAGGACACGAACTCACGGCTCGCTGATCATGACCATGATCTATCGGCTACTGCGGCCACAATCTTTACAAGTAAGGTTATTGTGGTTGCTAATGCCCCCTGTCTGATGGTGTCAGATCGAGGCCCTCGAAATTCCTCGCGGCTAACTGTATACGCCTGTTATTAGCCGTAGCTTTGAGTCCCATTCAGGTGACAATACGATTTGCTTAGGTTCCACCCCAATTTTGAGGGAGAACACTCTGAAGATGGTCAGGGGGGGCTCTTATATCGCTTCCCCTTCCACCAATCTCACTAGAGGCATCTAGACGGCTTTTTAGAGTTTCTCAATGACAAAAAGGCACTATACATTTACAAACATCCATCTCTTCTCCGGGATTCGAACCCAGGCCCTATGGCACAGCAGTAAGCGTCACTAACCACTATACCGGATGAGCAGCACGAGTAAGGTATACCTCAGAAATAGTTTTTTTCGTTGTGCAATTTGATGTAGCAAAAAATTGCGAAGTTAATTATCTGTAATTCATTGTACCCATATAATACAACATTATTATGTAAAACCAAAGATTCAGAGTCATCGCTTTTAGGGAATATTCGTAATATGCTTCACAACGAATCACACATGTTTACGATGGAAGCATTTGCATACGTTAAAAATACTATTCATAAAAAGAAACTTTTCAGATTAAATAAAGGTTTGGATTGAGTTCTCAGACCTTCTAATTTGAACTCCCAAGTTAATTTCGTCTCCTCTCCACCCCCATCTTTGTAGAAATCATCAAATGTCGTCGGGGGAAGTCGATCCACTGATCCGGAAGTAGTTATTGAAGCCTGAAACTGCCATCGGTTTCTGTAATTACTCTTTCGGACGATCGGGCCCGTCAAAAATTCAAAAAGTAATTATCAGGAACGTTCGATTTGCGGAACGAAATCTGTGGAATATTTCGTTGATTCGTTTCTCTCGATGTTCCTGTTACAAGATCATCGATTAGATTTAATCCTTCCATAAGCTCAAATAGAATAAAATTCATTTAAATGCTGTGTACTTATATATTTCTTTTTCGAATGATTGGCTTATATAAGGAATCAGTGAAAATTGGAAAAAAAAATATTGCCATTAAAAATTATTTCCTTGCTTGGAAGGAATGCCTTGATTCAAATTTCCTTGCTTTGCATGGAATTTTTGGGCCTTTCTACAAATGTCTTAAGTAGATTCTTTAATTTTATTTTCAAAATCTGAGAACCAATAGACAAGCCGGGGGAAAGCCTACTATTTCAGATAACCTCAAAATTTCTCGAAATAATTTGCGAGGATTTTAAAAATGCTGAGGCGTTTTATTCATTGAAATTGCGAACCGATAGTAATGTAGCAAAAACTATCTCAGTTTTGTATTTGAGTTTTTGCAAGTGAATTAATAGATTGAATTACAAAAGCCAGAATCTTAATAATCAATGAAATTAAACAGTATAAAATTATTAGTTATATCAATTACAATGTTTATAATTTTATCGTAACATATTGAAAAACTGACATTAAATCTCACTCGAAAGAATTCTTTGGTTCCACTCCCCTGTGTATGGGTGATTCACTACCAGACTAACAAACTTGCAGGATATGTAGGGGGTACAGAAATGACTCGAAATCACACAGGAATGTAGGGCCGCAAGTGCCTCAGTTGCGAGTTATGGTGCAAAGAAGCAGAGAGAAAAAGAACAGAAACAGCAACACATTAATGGGACAGAAAACAATTTTTTGAAAGGTTGTACTAGAATATTTGTTCGAAATTACAATCAGAAACAATCTGGCAGGCCTGACATTGGCGCTGCATGGAATTTCTTACTTTCTGGTAAATTCCTCCCGGCAGTCTTGAAAAAAACGGCGCTGAATGGAAGGTTTCGTGAACATCGATCCTACTGGAAGTCGTCATCACGTGACTTGAATGTTTGACGTGCTGATCACGTTTAGAGCTGTGGATTGTAACGAGCACGCCACTCGGCTGTTGTACCAGTGGCGTTACTCGAACAGGCGTGTTTCACATCATTCGACATTTTCAAGTGTGAACAGAAAGTGAGATGAGTGTGGTTATCGTCACATGGTGTGCGAGACATCCATTCCTTCAATTGAAGCTCTCATCGCTGGAATATTTGTAACTGTTAGGAGGATACGTGATATTCTAGGATTATATTATACGCCGTTAAAATATTATACGCCATATCTGATGCGTTTGACGGAATCGAAGCTGCCATCTTGTTTATGGCGTAGGGTGCCGAAGAACCCCATTGGCTGGAATCTCAAGCAACTTTTATATGGAACAACTTTTTGAGCTCACTAGCAAAAAGTTTTTCGAAAGCAGTTGCTATGGCAACTCAGTAAAATTGCATGAATTGAACAAAAAGTTGCTCGAAACGTGTACGTGTGATGAGGCCTTTATGGTTGTAATTTCCAACACTTGTTTTAGTACAACATTTCAATAAAATGTTTTCTGTTTCACTAATGTGTTGCTGTTCTTTTTCTCTTGTTCTTTGCACCGTATCTCGTAACCCCGGCATTTGCGCCACTGCATTCAAGTGTGATCCCGAGTCCTTTCTGTACCCCCTACACGCCATGCAAGTTTACCAGTTTGGGAGCGAACCTCCCTGTCGTTATAGTTCCTTATCCCAAATGTGGAGTAACTTAGCTACACTATCTCTATAAAACCAAAAAAATCGCCAAAAAAATCCAAAAATAAAACGGGATTCTCCAAAACCTCGCCAATAGTAAAAATCAAGCAATTAAGAATGTGACTGGGGTAGGCCTGATCAGTCTCGCAACTATGATACTCTGGAAAGACTTTCCGGCCCTGTTGAAAAGTAAGAGATTTGATGTGGTCACTAAGAAAGTGCGATAGAGCCGTCTGCTGACACCGTGCTGAGAATCGCCCCGTATATTGTAACCTAATAAGCACTACATCATTGAACAAGACATCTTCAATAGCTCGACTTTCGAGCTAAGAATGATTACAAAAAATTTTGGAATCCAATTCGTTGTTCAATGTATTTTGACCCCTGTAGGCATGTCAAAAATTGACCAAATTATAACACAAGCAATTTATATTTTCGCGAGTCTATGTGATAAATACCTTCTACCAACAGATAATTTAAGAATTTGTTTGAGCCGTGGGTAGCCTAGTGGTTAGAGCATCTGACTCCAGACCGGAAGGCCTGGGTTCGATGCTCGATGTCACCAAATACCCTCCGAGTGCACACGGAGTACGTGCTCGTTAAATCAGTGGGTCCGTAGTCTTGTGGGCTTATTCACTAGCGCAGGAACTGGAGAATATTTCCCTCCCCTTCAGTTCACTTGCAGAAATTGTGGAGGTGGAGATAGAGGTCGTGTCGCCATCTATCGTCCCTTCGGGGAAGTTTCTCTGAGCTTAAATCGCACTGTCACCTGTATGGTGCTCAAGGCCAACGACAGGCGTACCTCTTGCCCATGCCACGATGAATTTCGTGGGCCTCGTTCTGACTACGTCAGACAGGTGGCATTAGCCACAACAACAACAACAGAATTTGTTTAATTTTTTCCTACTTTTCCCAGCTTTTTGATTTTCTGTTTACATATAAATTAAAATGCTACGTAATTGAAAGACCAATAACGTCTGGGTTTAAGGGATGGTGGACTTTCACAATGTCAGATTTCGGTCAAAATTGCGATTTTTATTTTTTATACAAATAATATTCCTTATATTTCATAGAATAATTATGTAAAAGACTTTTGTCATTTTGATTAATAATTACTGAATTATTTTTTTTATTTTAATGAAATAAATGTTTAAAATGCACCTTTCTTAGTTTCAATTTTTCCCTTTTCATTGTTACGTAAAATACTCCTTGCGTATTAAATTACATCACATCTCTTTGAAAATTTCACAACTTATAAAAGAGAATACAATCTACAAATTTGTGCATAAGCTTTCTAAAAAATTTAACGGATCATATTTTGTGCTGTTTTGAATACCTTGAATGTGTGATAATTGGCGAAATATATTCCATATACTATAGGAATTTTTTTTCATCAAATTTTATTCTGAATTTAAAATCTAGGCAGAGATATATTTTTGTAGCTCATAAATATATAAAACAAAAATTATGTACATATCTTAAAAACTGATGCGCAAGGAGCATTTTTAAAAATAGTTTTAAAAAATTTAATCTTTTAAAAAAATCAGTTAATAATAGTTTTTTTTTGAAAAAATATATTTAAATTGTGAAAATATAACAATCATTTATACTGTATTGATTTCAGTTTCAGCTAATTAAGATAACAATTTAAGAAATTAGTTTTAATGGTCCACTGTCCCCTTAAAAAGAAGTTCTGTTTTCTAATTCGTAGTTAAAAACCTTTCTAAAGAGATTTTATCTGTCACGTAAAAAATTCCTCTCTATTTGTATTTTATTTGAATAATGTACACAATAAGATGTTTTCTATATTAAAAATGCACACTTGTTTTGTAAATACTTTTATAGCAAGGCTACGGAGACATCTTCATGGATTATAGAGAGTTCCAGGATTTCACAGCTTAAGAATTATAGTTTTTTTTATTTAAACAATTTAAACATAATGAATGACAGACTCTAAAGCTGAAAAAGATAACAAACGCCAAGCATCTACTTAACGGAATGAATAAACACAACTGAACAAGTAAATATAACTTAAACTGAATATATATGCAAACCACAAGCGCTAAATTTAACAGTGCATCTCAAATTCAATCTACGTTGCTACTACAGAAAGAGTAAGGCATAAGTTCAACATATTTCTCTTTTAATACCTTCTCCAGAAGAGGTGAGCATTAGTTTATGTATTAAGAGATAAATAATAGGATTATTTTTTTTCGCACATTCTTTTAAAGGGATGACTCTTTTTATTTATTTTCTGCTGACAAAACATATCATAAATGTGTATTCATTTTTATCATATGAAAAAACTGCGCGATGTTGCAGGTTTTCCATTATAATTATTGCTTCATACCACAGTCTCCACTTTTCGCCACTGGCACTTCTTTTGGACCAGTCAGCACTTTCTAGAACGTCGAAATATCACGGTGCTTTGTAGCCATGGCTATTTTTTTTTACTCAAGAGGTCTTGAACTCATCTAAACAGGGCTTAGAGCTGTGTTGAACCGGCCTTTCGGGAAGACCAGGGCTCGGGAGGATACTAATCTAACGACATTTATTTACGAACAAGAAAAAAAGATCCCTGGCACAAGAAAGGGGATTTTTGCCAATTACGAGCCGTTATCTGCCCGCTTCACTGAGTATTCCGCGACAGTGTACGACTGTAGATACATTTTTAAAGTATTAACATCTAAGTCTTAGCACATTAAGCATTCGATTCTATTCAAAAACATTTTAATTGAATTCCTGAAAAGGAATATATATCTATACACTCTACGACAAAAAAATGACGCACCAAGAAGGAGTGGCCCGATTGTAATGAAATTTCGTATGCAAAGACATTTGCACCGAACATGCAAATGATTAAAATTTGGTGTCCAATGAATGAATAGCAGGAGCTACAGCACACAGGAACTGCGCACTCAGCAGGTGTCAATAAGAAGTGATTTTCAATCTGAAGGTCAAAGTTTCTGTTGCATTGCAATTTAGAATACCTTTCAACAACAGAAAAAATGTCTCGCCGTAGGATTCGAGCTCATTACGAGCAACTGTTGAGAGTTTGAAAGAGGTCGTATCATTGGACTGAAAGAGGCAGGTTGGGCAAATCGGAGAATCGCTCGTCATATGAGTCGAAGCGATGCAGCCATTAGAAGGCGATGGCAAGAATGGGTGGACAGTGGCAGATTTCAGCATCATGATGGTAGCGGTTGACCTAGGGTCATTGCAGATCGGGAAGACAGATTGATTGTCAAATCAGCTTTTACAGCACCTAATTCATCGTTATCAACCATCAGACGTGCGACCATCCACAAGTGTCCACCATGACCACTCACAGACGGCTGATAGAGCGAAATTTTGCGTTCGCTACGCCACCTGCCACTCTCACCTGTACACTGTCAAGCCAGACTACAGTGATGCTTGAATCTATCTGGTTGGAAACATGCTGACTGGGGACGTATAGCGTTTAGCGACGAATCCCGCTTTCAACTGTATCCTGACGATCATCGATAACGTGTCTGGAGATAACGTTACGATCCTGCTTTCACTACTGCACGCCACACAGGTCCTCAATCAAGAGTTATGGTCTAGGATGCCATTTCTTTTGAAATCCCCACCCCTTTGGTCGTCATTAGAGGCACACTTACAGCATAGCGGTACGTTGACGACATTCTGAGAACTTCTTTGTTACCATTCCTTTTGCAATACCCTGGCCTTCTTTTTCAGCAAGATAATGCCAGACCACGTACGATACGTGTTGCTATGAACTGTCTTATAGCTTGTAAAACCCTTTTTTGGCCAGCCAGGTCATTAGATCTCTCTCCAATAGAACAAGTCTGGGATATGGTGGGAAGGCAGTGGGCAACTTGCATTCAGGCTAGAGGTCGGTCAACACCTTTTTGAGCTCGTTACTTCATAACTATGCAACTCTAAAATAAATCATTCAATTTTTCTAAAATTTTAATCTTTTTCTGTTCTGCACATAATTTTCTACCCACTAATTCTTGTCTCTATCGGACAACTCGTTTTTGGTCCCTCCTTTTTTGTTGTTGTTATAAAGCGTATATTGATCTTTTGCGCCCAATAAACCCTCCCCTTAATCAGTGGCGTAACGTGCACCCCCGCAAATCCTGCATTGCAGGCAGGGGCAGGATTCCAGGAGGCCCAAAGGTTATACTTTTGCAATCATTTGTAAAATACAACTTGGAGCCTAAAACCTGACTTAGCAGGGAATAAGCCTAGTTTGCTCCGTAAGGCCATCACCCTTAATAGTCGATTTCCGCAAACCCCGTCCTTGACGATTTTCTACAACACAAAAGGAATATATTATTTGTGAACAATAAGGAGGAGGTAAAAACAAAAGTTTTTTTCTGGTATTTAGAAATGGATTGACTTTCCACTCTGTTGGAGAGCGGGCGGTCGCTTCTTACACCTCGGGAGAAACTCAGGGCTCCGGCTCACAGGAAACGCTATTTTCTTACGGCCATTGGTTGTCGGTGTAATGCCAGATGAAAAGACCCCGCAATATTTTAGAGGTGCACGTATGGAAATGAGCGTGGTATGCTATCCAAAATGAAGCCAAATTTTCAGTTGTGAGGTGGAAAACGTTGCAAGGTCTAATAGTTGAAAAACGGGAATTTTTATCTATACTGCCCTCGCATTAAACCTATTCAATACAAACACCGAAATCGAATATTAAACCTTAATATACGGTTCTTAACTGAATTTTCTAACTAAACAGCAAATTAAGTTTAATAACTATGATTATAAAATTCTAATTCTTATTAAAATGAGTGTAAAGTAAAAAGAAATATATCTTTTATCGTAAAAACAAAAAAGTAATATATAAAAAAAATTTAAGTCAATTCCTATTTAGATCAACAAAGAAAATTTTATTTTAGCTACTTTTTATTAAAAAGTTACAATTAATATAAATATGTGTATACATATGACAGAATCACAACATTAAGTGGTAATCAATTTCTATTCATTATCATTTAATTATCGTATTGTCATCCAAAACAATCGTGTTGAAAAAATTTCAGTTCAGCTGAATGCTTTAAAACGTGAGGAAAAAACATTTTCAAGTTTTGATACAAGTCGTCAAAAGGGTCGCTAAGTCGCCAAAAATTATGCCAATGTAGCTGTATTTGTAATTCTTTAAATAATTAAATTTAATCAATTAATTTTATTAATTGTGATTAAGTTGTTGTATAGCCATCCAAAATAATCATGTATATAAAATTTCAGCTCAATTGAGCGCTTTAAAATATTTTTTATTAACGATTGAAAATTCCACCCCAAGATAAATAAATAAATATATAGAGAGTGTGAGCTAATAGTAGGAAATGAAAAACATTAAGAATCGATCGCTATCTTTTAAAATAAACACAACTTTAAGATACATTAAAAACTACCATTTTCTTCTTGTTTAAGTTTTTATACTGAAGTAACATATGGCCAAAGTGCCGTTTTCAAGAGCAAAATCATTAAAGATCACACCCTCTCTTTCCTGAGTAATACGCCCGTGACGTGCGAACCAAAGAAAACAAGTTGACCTGTCAGAAGCACGCGCGGAAAACAGATTCTAATCCGGTGTCCATATTAATCTGAAAGGCGAGATCCAGAGACTACAAAAACAAGTTTTGCTTGAATTAAATCGATATACTAAGCGAAAGGATATATTTCTGTCAAAAGAAATAGTTTTTTTAAAAAATTGTAAGAATACCAATTTGCTCTACATCTTTGTTTTACGTCAAATTCGTTTAAATTGTTTGTGACTTTGAATCAGATAATTGTTTGTAGAATGCAAACCGACAAATACAATTGTTCCGTGACACTCAGTAGCGTTAAATCAGCCTTTGAGACTCTTACAATCATCAATTTCGCTTTACCGTATTACAACTCAGCTCCTTTTTTAAAAAATCAGAAATCGTTTGCTGTCTGATAGCTGTCTCGATTTTCGGAGTTTATTTCTCAAAGCTGGTGCTTGAATAAATTGTGTTTTGCCTCTCATAGTGTAGTAAATTTCTTTGTTTTGCAATTTCAAGATGTTCGAGGGGAAAAAATTAATGTAAACATTTTATTATACTTTATTTATGCGCATACGCAAAATACCAATGTATGTATGAATTCAAGAAAAATTCAAAAGAATAATGAAAAATTTTCTTTTTTTTTTCAAATTTTCTGTCTATAATTTCCCAGTTGCCACTGAAGACTCTTGGTTGCTGTTGTTGCTCATGCCACCTGTCTGACATAGTCAGATCGAGGCCCACGAAATTCATCGTGGCAATGGGCTAGATGTACGGGCCTTAGACTTGAGCACCATAAAGAGGACAGCACGATTTAGATCGGTGAAATTCCTTAAGGGACGATAGAACATTATGATAGAAGGCGACACCATCTACCTCCACCTCCACAATTTAGACATGAACGTAGAGGGAAATTTTTTCCAGTTCCCTGCACTCGTGATTCAGCCCACAAGACTTTCGAACCCACTAATTTAACGAGCACGTACTCCGTGTATACTCGGAGGGTATTTGGCGGTAAGGGCATTGAAGTGCTTTAACCACCAGGCTAACCACCCATTTCCTGTCTATAATTTCCCAGTTGCCGCTAAAGACTCATGGTAGAGGGGCTGATGGACGTTACATCTGTCGAGGCTCAAAGTCCTCCCTTTCATTTGGTGTGGTATGTTAGAGAATGTGTTGCCAGCTGATATATCTTCCTCATCACTTGACCCAGGTTCAAAATTACTGGGTCCATAGCAACTTTAGAGTACTACGTTAATAAACTCTTACTCACTCACTAATTATATAATTTTCAATGAATTATATTTATACATATATATAATTTTCATTGACTTATATATATACAGTCGGATCTCTATATAACGAAGTCGTTAAATCCCGAAAAAAAGTTCGTTATATGAAAAATTCGCGATATAGAGGTTCGTCTTATAATTTTCTTTACAAACCACATAAAACAAGTTTTAAATTCATAAACAGTCTATATTTAAAAAAGAAATTATCCACACCTTTTGTAAATTAATATATTTTTATTTTATATATTTTACCTATAAAAAAAAGAAAAACTGCAAGAAAAGTTTCTTGACGTATTTATCCTCTTCCAGCAGAATTAAATTTTTTTTCTTTGGTTCTCAAGCACTTACATTTTGACATTTTTGAGCTACAATAAACGAAATTACTAGTACGACTGATCAACAATACAAATGAACGGAGACTAGTGCAAGGAAACGAGATGCAAAGGGTAAAAGGGGACATCGAAAATGTTTTCTGTGAACTTGACAATGGGGGTTAAAAGTTGCCCTTCTTGGATTATAAATGCCCAGAATTCTAATGCTCACGGTGAGCTGAGCACTAAATAAAACCAGTTAAAGATTTATGACTACCATAAAATGTGTTAAAAGAGAGAATAACTTCAAAATTTCAAGAAATAATTTTAAAATAAGGAGAAAAAAGTTGAATCACAAGAGAAAAATTTCGTTATATAGAAAATACACTTCGTTATTGGGAGTTTATCTTACGAAGAAAATCATGAAATGCTTTTGGTTCTGGGAAAATGTTCGCTATGTAGAAAAATTCGCAATATAGAGGTTCGTTATTTGGAGGTTCGACTGTATTATATAAAACTGGAGCCTGGGGAATATTTTCTGTTTTCTATAACTCTCAACACCTGTGCTATAGCATTCCTCTTTGTATTGGTATGAACAACGATTTTTTAAATTTTTTATTGAATAACATTAATTGGAAACAGATTTTAGGTGTTCAAAACTATTTAATAGGCTGATATTTATAAAATTCAATATCAAATGTATGTTTGAATAAATAAAACCATTTAAGTAAATATAAAACTGAAATTAATCTTAAGATTAAGAATTTATTGTTTTGGATACATTCGGCTTATAAAATTTATGGGGTTACGTTTCGGAATTGTTTGGTTTTATTACGAAATAAAGGTATCTTTTGAAACTTAAAACAAAACATAAAAAATAATGAAAAATATTGAAATTAAAATAAATTTTAATACCTTTATTTCATTATCTTAAGTAATACCTTTGTTTTATTAGCTTATCATTCAATATCGAAATCTTATTTTTCAAACTAAAACAAACATTGTCCTGGTTTTTGGACATTTGGTACCAAACCTTCACAGCGTCATATGATACAACATTAGTACCTAAAGGCTTGCGCATTATGCTGTGACATTCGGTAGCTGACTTTTTCAAACTTGGAAGTTCTAATCTGGTAACATGATAGTTCCACTTCAGACACCTTGTAAAGGGTGTTTCTTTTAGAGGTATAGAACTTTAAATTGCAATAAAACAACGATGTAATATTCGATTGACATGAACTTTTTTAATTCGAAAGATAATCTTGTGGCATTATATTTTAAATATGATTTCTGGCATAGGACTGCCACGGCTGGCTCGGATGTAGTCCAATCTGGACGTCCAATTTTCGATGACTTTTTCCCCCATTTGTGGCCGTATATCGGCAATAACACGGCGAATGTTGTCTTCCAAATGGTCAAGCTTATCCGCATAGACCAATGACTTTACATAGCCCCACAGAAAATAGTCTAGCGGTGTTAAATCACAAGATCTTGGAGGCCAATTCACAGGTCCAAAACGTGAAATTAGGCGGTCACCAAACGTGTCTTTCAATAAATTGATTGTGGCACGAGCTGTGTGACATGTTGTGCCGTCTTGTTGGAACCACAGCTCCTGGACATCATTATTGTTCAATTCAGGAATGAAAAAGTTAGTAATCATGGCTCTATACCAATCACCATTGACTGTAACGTTGTGGCCTTCATCGTTTTTGAAGAAGGATTCCACCAGCCCATAAAGCGCACCAAACAGTCAGTTTTTCTGAATGTAACGGTGTTTCGACATACACTTGTGGATTAGCTTCACTCCAAATGCGGCAGTTTTGTTTGTTGACGTAGCCATTCAACCAGAAGTGCGCTTCATCGCTAAACAAAATTCGCTTATGAAAATCGACCATTATTTTCGAAATAAAATTGCACAATTTGAAAGCGTTGTTCAGGCGTGAGTCTATTCATGATGAATTGCCAAACCAAACTGAGAATAAATCACTTGACAGTTGTTAAATCGGTCGCCATTTGGAAAGTAATGCCAACTTAAACTTCTATACCTGAAAAAAAAACACTCTGTACTTAATGATAATGGTGTTTTATTTACAGATTTCAAATCACAGTATTCTAAAGAAAGTCTCTTCTTTTCAAATGCCATAATTTGTCTGATAAATTGTGAGTAAACTCGCCACCACGAACTGTTTGAGCAGACTATATTAGGGGCAGGAGAAACTCGTTTCAACCAAATATTTAGAAATTACCAAAAGAACACTGTTAACTGATCGCCATCTTTTTGGAAAATTTAATAAAAAAAATCAAATTCGTTATAATTTTAGTGTTTTTTCTTTGTATCCATTATTCATTTCTGATTGCATATATATTTAATATCACAAATCAATTAAATATTTATATATCTTATTTAATATCAAGTTTTAAACTGTTCTAATAACAATTGGAAAAAAATCCATTTATGTGTTTTTTTATATTTTTGATCATAAGTTTGTTTTATCTTAACCAGGGCTTCAAACAGTAATTTTTTTCGTTCCGTTTCAACTAAAGTATATATACAGTCGGACAGTCTATATTACGAAGTCGCTAAATCTCGGAAAAAAGTTCGTTATATAGAGGTTCATCTTTTAATATACTCTATAAACCACATAAAACAAATTTTAAATTCATAAACACGGTATATTAAAAAAATAATCATTCACACCTTTTTTTTAAAATTAATATATGTTTATTTTATATATCTTACCCATCACAAAAAGAAAGAAGGAAAGAACAACTGGAAGGAAAACAAGAAAAAAGAATGTCGAAGAATTCAATGTATTTTGAATATTAAGAAAATAATTTTACACTAATATTAATGAATTTTCAGAACATTTTATAATTTAAAGCATACAAGTAATATTAAACATACATTATTTTAAATTAGAACATGGTGACATAAGACAACTCCCCTGAGGGTGAAAGATGATATAAAAGATGTTTCTAGTGAACTGGGCAATAGGGGTGAAACGTTGTACTTCTTGGATGAAACGTCCAGAACTCTATTGCTCTCGGCGAGTTAGGATCTAATAAAACCAGTTCAAGATTTATGACCATCATAAAATGTGTTAAAGAGAGAATAACTTTATTTTTTTTTTCAGAATTACTTTAAAAAAAAGGGAGAACAAAAATTGAATCACAAAAGAAAAAGTTCGTTATATAGAAAGTGCTCTTCGTTATAGAGAGGTTGCTTTACGAAGAAAATCGTGAAATGCTCAAGGTGCCAGAAAAAGTTCGCTGTATAGAAAAATTCGCAATATAGAGGCTCGTTATATAGAATTTCGACTGTATATATATATCGGTTCAATTCCGGTTTCCGTTTTGCCAAAAATAACGTTATCCAGTTTTCGGTTCATTTTCGAATGAATAATTTTATTTTATGTATATTCTAATGTAATAATTTTATTTTATGTATATTTTATGTATATTTTTGTAATTCTATCAAAATTTAGAAGATAACAAGTATTTTGATCCAAAACTGAAAAAGAAAAGTACTAGTGAACATCAAAACAGGAATCGAGAAGCAATGTACATGTGTAATGATGATAATTATATGGTTGACATTAAATTAGAAACTATTGACAAGTTGTGTGGTTACAGTAACAAAATGACTGAAGATATATCTAACCGAAATAAATTGATATTTTTTTCGGTTCAGTTCTGGTATTCGTTCCAACTAAAATAATGTTTTTTTTTTCGATTTTCCTGTTCAGTTTCAGTTCGAAGTCCTAATCTTCATACGTACACTAATCAACGGTCGAAGAATTCTAATATATGGTGATACTTAATGCTACTACAAATAAGACCACACAAGAAAAATTTCTAGAGATGTGTGTATAGAAATCTTTCGTATTCTTTTCTCCGCTTCTATTTCAGCCAATACGCGTTGGTAATTTACAACTCAACTCTCTAGCTAGTTTCTACTCATGTCTTTCGTTTTCCTTTGTTCTGCACTCTCGATCTCAGCGAAGTCTAACATCTTGAGTCAAATTTCCCTTGGGATGCACAATGAAACTGTGCGCCTTATTGGTAAATACAAGCTGAAAAAGGTTACTTGAAGTTTTTCAAAAAGTATTTCAAAATAAATTTGATGAAAAATATGAATTCTTAAAAATTTGTGCCTTAAAATTCATTTAAAAGTTAGGCAATATGAAGTTTTTTCATACACTTTCAAAAAACTTCCAAAAGGGAAAAAAGAGCGATGTAAAAAAAGGGACTGCTCATTCTGTTATTAAAATTATTGCTATAATTTTCACATAATATTTATCTTCTATATTACACGTCAAACAGTTGTAGAACAAAAAAAAGAAAGGAAAAACTAAGCTTTTTACCGTGTGTTAAGTATTTATGGGTAACTTCCGATAAATAGCTAAAAACATAATTTGATTTAATTTATAACTTAAGAACTTTCTGATTAGGAAATCGGGTGGCCGCGGTAGCCGAGTGGTATAGGTATCGGATCGTGGCATGCCTTGTCACGAGTTCGAGCCCAGTACCACTAAAGACCCGCCGTGTAGGGCAGCGATGCATGCTAAATCTGTCGAGAGCTGAAACGTCCTCCCGTTGGTGTGGTGTGGTAGTTAGGAGAGGGGGTGCCAGCTCAGGTGTCGTCCACGTCACTTCACCATGGTTCAAAATTACGTGGTCCGTCGCCAAAAGCCCTAGTGTAGCTGAACAGTGCGACGTTAATATTCAATCAATCAATCAATCGATTAGGAAATCGGATACTTCCGTATTATGACAAACAATCGCCAACTCTATTAATAATTCGCCAAGTTGGCAACCTCAATTTCCTATGTGTCGTACGCGCTGATTTGGCTATCATACGTTTCATATAATATTGCCAATAGGTTGCGATAATACGTGAGTTCCGTAAACCGTAAGACTTTACAACATTACAACACTTAATCCACGAAGAGATTAACTGGAAACATAGACAGAACAAAAAATTGAAGCCAACAAACATCTTAAGAATCTTATTCTGTTATTTTTTTTACACATTAAATACTCCAAAATTTAGAGACGCACACTGGGATTTCCACATTTTAATTTTTACCCCCCTTTCTGCCTAAAGAATGTTACCTTTATCTTTTTTTATTCACTCTTCTTCTAGAGTACAGATATGTATTTAGCAACTATTGGCATGATACAATTAAATAGTCTGCAATACGTTTTTTTTTTTGCGGCTTGGTCAAATAAGGCTTTTGAGCCAGTAAAATCAACCGAATTTGGAAGGGGATTCAAGAGTTCTTGGATGCGGATAAAAATCTTTTGGGTATGCGATGCAAGCGTTTTTGTTTTATTTCTAATATAAAGTTTGGAATTTTTATTTTTGAATCCTTAAGCCATTATTTCAATAATGCATTTTTATATACCAGGGGTGGCGAACCTTTTTGGATGAACGTGCCATTTTTTTCTAAAGAAATGTTTAATGTGGTATAGGCGTGCCATCAAATAATTTTGACTTGTGATTATTGGGGAACTAATAAAACTAAATACGAACAAATCGAAAATTATGTATTTAATACGAAAAAAACATTTTGCACTGTATAGTAGTAAATGTTTTAGCTATACATGCAATTTAAATTAAAATAACATTAGTGTGATCTTTGTTGTTGTAGATTAGATGACAAATAACTTAAAAATTATAAGATGTTACTTTTAGCAAAATGCCTGCTGAATTAGAGTCGTCTGTTAAACGGTTTCTAAGCGAGTCTTTGATGTTATTTTT
>BMAU01005905.1:0-45089 GCA_019973935.1 Trichonephila clavipes | reverse complement strand
AATGTAAAATATAAACAATCAACGTGTCCCACCCTTAGCGGCCGTGGTAAAATTATCGAACGTTGACCGGTCTGCAGCGATAAAAAGGTTGCGGAGCACTGTCCTAGATGATACAAGGCCTGACGATGTTTTGTGACGTCACTACTAGTAGGGAGAGATCGTCCATCGCCTACGGAGCTTCTCTGGTGCATTTTTTAAACACTTTTTGTTATTAAAAAAATATGCTTACAGGAAATTTAAAAAATTAGTAAATTAATCATTAAATTGTGTTTCATAAACAATAATTGCAAGCATATGATTATTGAGGTATTTACTACGAACGCATTACGATGAACATAAGCATATTTATTACATTGTAGCAAATTATAAGAACCTTTTGTATTCGAATATGTATTTTTTTACAAAACTATGCTTATCTCTTAGCTTCAAATTTTATTTTCTTATTTTTTTTTCAGAATAGTTACAAAGAGGGAAATAAAATCAGAAATAGTTTTCAAAACGAAAAAAACGACATACAAATTTAAAAGCAGTAACTTTATTAGTATCATACAAATACAATCACAACATAAAGTATTATTAAATAAATTTCAAATATATTTGAAGAAAAATCTATACCTATATAATTATAGATATATACAGGAAAATAAATATATACATAAAAATAGATTACACAGTTTATTTAGCAGTTTGTTAGTTAATTTTCTTTTCTTAAATTTTCAGTACTTTTCTCCCAAAAGTCCTTATTTAATCTACATTTAAAACATTTAATATGTTTCAAAACTTTATTGGTATGAAATTAATAAACAAAAGTTTGCTGTCTGCATTAACAGCATTTAAAAATTACCAAAAAAATAAAGTTCCTATAAATAACAAAAAAAAAATTATCCTAAAATAAGTAAAAATATATGTTTTAGATAAATCATACACATATAAAAACATAGATATATATACCTAAACCCAATGCATATATATAGAGAAAAATAATACACCCATACATAAAAATGTAATTCATTTAGCTAAGAAAGTAGAGTTTTTTTTTCGAGCAAAGCAAAAAAAAAAAAAGGACAAACATTTAAAAACAGTAACTTTATTGGTATCAAATACAATCACAACATTAAGAATCACTAAATAAACTTCAAATATATATTTTAGATAAAAAATCTATTTTCAGTCCGCAATTGTATCTATTTTTTGTCGCGAATGCCATCCGCCGATGTTTTGATGTAACCCTCCGCTTCAGTTGTTGTAGCTTCCATCTTGGAACAGCGTGCGAATAGCACTGTAACGTCCCAAGCATCTAAGTGATGACACTTATTTGGTCTTTTGTAGGTTTATTTCTCAAACTCACAGGACAGTTCACAGACATACAAAAATTTGTACAATATTAACACTTTTGTAGAAATCATTGGCGATCCGATTGTTGACATTTATAGAGAGGTCATTCTTTACACTCGCTGATGGAGCCAAATACAGTTTCTCGTCGAGAGGTAAAAGCCAACTGCAGATATCCACACTGCGCTCACGGGTGGAGCTCACAGATCCAACCGCTCTCGTCGAGAGGTAAAAGCCGACTGCAGATATCCACACTGCGCTCACGGGTGGAGCTCATAGATTTCAACTGTTCTCGTCGAGAAATGAAGGCCGACCACTTATGGCTTGGTACTCGCGCACTCGCAGTCCTTCCGATCAGTCCGCGTTGCCACATCGAGTTTTAGAAGTGGTCTCGAGTTCGCTACAGCACCATCTCGAAATAAACCAATTTACAGTCCAAAAGACGCAACGTTTTAGTTAAAACACGAGCCAGAATTTGACAACGAACATTTGCAAAACAACACTATATTTTTGGCCCGTCGAGCAGGAGAAAAAGAAATGGATAAACTTAAGGTATCCGACTACCCTAAAACCATGATTTTTTTCAAAAATCGGCAAAAATTTTTATGATTTTATTTTATAGACCATTTTATTAACTTAATAACAATACCAAGTACTTTATTTTCCTCCACTAGAACAAAACTACAAGCGTTTTAGTAAAAGCAAATCCCATAACTTTACACAAGATGTCAAACTTTGAAATGCGTTTTACGCGAAACGTGTTTTTTTCGAAAACTCAAACGGGGACCACGATTGCTCAAAAAGTTTTGAAAATAATTAGCTGAAAATTTTTGCTTATGTTCTGCATAACAGTAGAAGTGTTTTGATCTTCAGATTTATCAATAACTGTTTTATTTCAAAATTTGCAGCTCTTTATGTGAATATAGTCAATGTTTTTTTAAGCAATTTCGTATAATGACTTAGATAAAGTGCTCTAGTTTTTGTAAAAATTAAAATATTTCTTATCGTGAAGATCACTTCAAACAGGAATAACAAAGTAACACATCAAAATTGAAAAATTGAGAATTTGTTCATAAAATCTTTGTAGAGAGCGGGCCCCGTTTATGTAATTTTTCGTACATTTTACTAGTTTTTTCCCATTTTAATAATAATAATTTTTTTTTTCTTTTACCAATTTTAGGATTTTTTCCTTAAAATATACTATATAAATATAAAAATCACAAAAAGATCTCCATATTTCCTTTTTTTCAAAAAAAAGTTGTCGCAAGTAGTCGGATACCTTAATAAGTCGAAGCGTGCAATCAAAGGCACCATAACTAAGATAGAAACTTTCGTAGAAGAATCAGGGAATCATACTCCGACAAAACTTGATATTTTACTGAAACGTGTCCAAGAAATGAACAGAAAGATTGATGAATTAAATGATCAGTACTATGATATCAAGGATATTAGTGAATCGGAACTACATGTCATAGAAGCTCACATACTAATATGGAGGACAGACTAGAGGAGCTGGAGGTAAGAATTAGAGATATTCTCAATTCTTTAATTGCTAAATCTTCTGTTAGTTCTGTTCATAATCATGAAAATGCAACATCTGAAGCTAATTCTAAAACTGAAATTAGAAATAAAACTGCCGGAAATACCTTTGCTGGTATTTAGAGGTAGATACGACGAATGGCCTAGCTTTAAATCACAATTTGATAACAATGACTTGAGCTAGTCACAAAAACTTTGTTATTTGAAAGCGTCATTACAAGGTGATGCCAAACTACTTGAAGCATTTGATGATTCCTTTGAATCGTTCATCACAGCATTAATAACTAGATTTGAAAATAAGCGTCTCCTTACTGAGACTCATATTAATGCTATATTAGAAATAGAAAAGTTAACAAGCGAATCAGCTCGAGATATTAGAACCATGACAAATATTCTAAGCAAGAATATCAGAGCTTTAAAACTCTTAGGTTTTGAACGCAATAATTTATCGGATCTTATATTGCTTAATATCATTCTGAAAAAAATAGATCGAGAAACTCGTAAACAATTCGAACAATCTATTGATTCAAATCAAATTCCTGAATTAGATAAATTTATAATGTTTTTAGAAAAAAGAAGCCAAACTATTGATAGTATTAATCGTTCTGCTCCTATTACTCATAAACCAAAACAAGTCCCCTTCCATATAAAAGTAAAATCTTTCTTAATTCGAATGATTCATCAAATCCTTGTGCAATCTGTAAACTGCCTCATTTGATTTATAAGTGCAACGCTTATCAAAATATGAAAGTATCGGATGGATTTAATCAAATAAAACCATTGGCGTAACGTACACACCCGAAACCCCCGCATTGTGGGGGGCCAGGGCTCTAGAGGGCCCTCAGCCTGACTATTGCCAAGTACCTACCCTTTGTAAAATCCGACTCGGGGGCCCCAAACCTGACTTTGCAGGGGGCCCAAGTGTTCTCCGTTACGCCACTGAATAAAACGCCTTAATTTGTGCATCAATTGTTTAAAGAAACATTATAAAATTAAGGAATGCAAATCGAAAAACTCTTGTTCCGTTTGTAAAAAATGTCATCATACATCGTTACATATATTTGAAGCGATTCCTTCACCCTTGCCCACAACATTAGCTAACGAACTAAAACCCCTACCGGATATGCAAGGGACAACACCCCCAGAGCACTCTGATACGTTTTCAAACTGTGTGGGAGAAAAGAAAAATATTTTACTCCCGACCGCAATGGTTTACCTCAGGGGGGCAGACGGTCAGATTTTCCCCTGCAAAGCGATTTTAGATTCAGGATCTCATCTTTCCTTCATTCGACAAAGGCTGGCTAATAAACTCCCCCTGAAAAAAATAATAAATAAACGCGCCTATTTCGGGGTTTGGTGAAATAACCCTTAGAGTTAAACAAAAAGTAAATACGGTCATTCAAAATAAAAATGGAGACTTTTCAACACCGTTAGAACTATTAATCGTCCCATATATTACCACAACATCTATCCATCGCATGGATGCAACTAAAGTAAACATTCCTTCAAACATTGATCTCGCGGATAAAGATTTTGGTATACTAGGAGTAATAGATATGCTTTTTGAGTGCGAGCTCTTCTTTGAATTATTAAGACCCAATAAATTTCGATCGCCATGCGAAAAATGGATGTTTCAAGAGACTTTTTTCGGGTACATTGTTGTAGGGAGTTCCGATAAATTTTAGGAAAAATCATATTGTGGCTTAGCTATTAATGCTTAAATAAATTCAGATAATCTTAATCAACAATTGCAAGCATTTGGGGAAATTGAAAGGGTAGATGAATCCTCAATAGAACATAGTTTAGAAAAAGAAATTTGTGAAACCCAGTATCAAAACACTCACTATCGCACTGAAGAAGGACGATATGTTGTACAATTACCCCTTAAAAAAGATCCATACTGTTTATGCAATTCAAGGTTCTTGACTGAAGTTCGTTTGAATCAACTTTGGAAAAAAACTCTCGAAGCATTATGAATTACAATCCCTTTATAAATCGTTCTTACAGGAATATATTGATTTAAACCACGTGTAATTAGTAGCTGACCCCCTAGAAGTAAATATTTCTTATTTTCTACCACATCATGGAGTGTTTCGCCCCGATAGTAAAACTACCAAGCTTAGAGTAGTTTTTAATGCCTCTTCGAAAACAACATCAAGTCTTTCTTTGAATGGCATTTTATATAAAGGCGAGATTTTGCAGCACGATTTATTTTCAATTCTTTTGAGATTTAGGCAGCACACATTTGTCCTTACAACGGATATTTCAAAAATGTTTAGACAGATTTTAATTAACCCCGGTCATAGAAATTTGCAGATGATTTTATGGAAAGACAGTGTTGATGGTCCTGTACAAACATACAAACTCAACACTGTAACTTACGGCACTACTTGTGCACCCAATCTTGCTACCTGAACCATTCAGCAATTAGCTAGGGACGAAGGAGAACATTATTCTTTGGCTGCATCAGTTACAATCAGAGACATTTACATGGATATTTTAACAGGTAGTTCAGACTTTCAAGAATTTCAAAAAGTACAATTAAAATTAATTAGTTTATTTAAAAAAGCGGGTATGAGCCTAATAAGTGGTGTAGCAATACTCCAGAAATATTGAATTCAATACCTAAAGAAGAGCAATCTTGGGATTTCTATTGCCAATCATCAGACCAAACAATTAAAACTCTAGGAATCATTTGGAGTCAACAATTTGATTATTTCTCTTTTAAGACCGTTGTGAACTGCCGTGAGTCGTATACAAAAAGAGAAGTTTTATCCCTTATTGCACGTTTATTTGACCCCCTTGGATTCTTGGGGCCAATTCTGACTAAGGCCAAATTAATATTACAGAAACTTTGGGTTCTCAAATTAGAATGGGATGAACCTCTCCCCAATCCAATAACTAAAGAATGGAACGACTTTGTGTCTATCCTGCCAGTTATTCAAAATATCCATGTTTTCTTTTCTTTTTAAACTTTTCTCTTTAAATCCATTCGTAGATGGCAATCCAATTTTGAGGGTTGGAGGGCGTTTGCAAAACTCGGATTTAACTTATAGTCAGAAACATCAAGCTATACTCATGCAGATCAATAGCGAGGAAAATTGTGCATGAATGCGTAGTTTGTTTCAAAAATAAACCTATTGTAGCAAACCAACTTATGGGATCTTTACCTCGAGAGAGAGTAAACCCTAGTTTTCCTTTCCTGCATACAGGAATTCATTATTGTGGACCCTTTTTCATAAGGTATAAACACCAGAGAAAGGGTACTTACCAAAAGATATATATATGTAGCCATTTTTGTTTGCTTAGCCTCAAAGGCCGTCCATCTCGAAATTGTCTCGGATTTGACCACAGACGCCTTCCTTGCTATCTTGAAGCGTTTTGTAGCTAGACGCGAGAAATGTGCTACTATATCATCAGATAATGCCAAAAACTTTGCTGGAGCTAATCGAGAATTAAAAAGATTACATAATCTCCTAAAATGTCCCGAAGAAAAACTTTCTTCTTATCTTTCTTCTGAAGGGATTTCTTGGAATTTCATGCCACCTAGAACTCCAAATTTTGGTGGACTTTGGGAGGCAGGAGTTAAATCATTCAAATTTCATTTAAAAAGAGCTGTAGGAAACCTAAAGATGACTTTGGAAGAATTCTTAACCATAATAACACAGATTGAAGGAATTCTGAATTCTAGACCAATCACTCCTTTGTCAGAAGATATTGACGACTTGGAAGCGCTTACCGCAGGTCATTTCTTGATTGGAAGACTCATTACTTCCATTTATGAACCTAATTTGTTAGACAAGACAGAAAACACACTTTGTTGGTGGCAAAAATTAACAAAAATAGTTCAGCATATTTGGACAAAATGGTCTCGCGATTATTTAAACAATTTACAGCAACGAAACAAATGGCAATTTCACAAATATAACGTGAAATTAAATACAATGGTCCTAATAAAGGATGATAACCTTACAATAAATAAATTGAGCTTAGGTCACATTACCAAGCTATTTCCTGGTACGGATGGGAAGGTTCGCGTAGTGGAAATAAAAACTAATAAGGGCAATATTAAACGCAGCAGTGGGAAGGTGTGTGTTCTGCCCTTGGACAATTAATATGTACTTTGTGTAAAAAGTTTCTTCCTTGATTTATGTAAAGCCTTATTTGTTTATTATGTTTTATATCTTCTTTGGTTTATGTGATTCTGTATATTGATTGAATGTAATTCAACGGAGGGGGGGGGGAGGATATTCAGTCCGTAATTGTATCTATTTTTGTCGTGAATGCCATCCGCCGACTGAGCATCTCCGCCAATGTTTTGATGTAACCCTCCGCTTTAGTTGTTGTAGTAGCTTCCATCTTGGAACAGCGTGCGAATAGCACCATCTCGAAATAAACCAATTTACAGTCCAAAAGTCGCAACGTTTTAGTTAAAACACGAACCAGCATTTGAAAACGAACATTTGTAAAACAACAATCTATACTATATAATTATAGTCATATACAGGAAAATAAATACATACATAAAAATAGTTTACACAATTTATTTAACTGTGTTGTCACATTTAATTTTCTTTCCTTATATCTTTGGTACGTTTTCTCCCACAAAAGTAGTTATATATTCATTAACACATTGTTACAAATAAGAATTAAATATGGCGTAAAACTTTGGTACCATGCATAGTTATGAACAAAAATTCACACACACTTTTTGCAATAACAAGCTTTAAAAATTACCAAAAAATAAAGTTCTCACAAATAAAAATAAAACAAGTAAAAAATAATTTTGCTCTCCTAATACTTGGAGCCTCCCGAATAACAAAGTTATTAAATATCATAAGCATCTGTTTCACATTTTGTTTTTCAACATTTGTTAGACATAAATCCTTCAAAGTTAAACCATACGTAAACTTTACTAAATTATGACTTTCTATGTCATATACGTAGTTGTTTTAAGCGTAGAGATGTTTTCTTCTAATAATGAAATTTTATTATGAACTTCAAAATCTGGAAAATGAAAATATTGACCAGTATTTTTTTTTTGATCAACCCAATTGTTACGAATGCATTTAAAAAAAAGGTACTGAATCTTTAAAAAAAAGGAATTGAAAGAATCAGAGGGATATGGATATATACAATGCTCAATTTTGGGGGAACCTAAAAGTTGGGGATTGCTTTTGGATTTATAAAATTAATGTCAGAAACTATACCTATAATTTTTAATCCTATACCATATATTTCTATGATAGTATTTTTACAACCACAAAACAGTTTTTTTTTTTTCATGGCATTATAAAAACAACTTCTTTAAAAAGACTGTATCATGAAAACATATGTTCAAGTAGCAGCTTGTTCACTGATACCAAGATTATTTTATCACCTTTAAAATCTAAACATGATTTTAAATGAATTTCATCAAGCTTCAGTATAACAGTTTTGTCAACAGATTTTAAGAGGGTTATTTTTTTCTTCATGTATGCTAGAAAGTTTTCGTTTTAATTGTTCTGTGTAAGGGTTAGTTTTAAAAGATGAACACGTTTTCTGCAAATTTCTGCGACGGGAATATCGAGATATCCTAAATTTCTAAAAAAATTATAGATTTTAGTAGATATGGAATTGTAATATAGAAAAAAATCCTTATAGTTATTGAGGAATATTTAAAAGAAAACCTTTTACTGGCTAAAAATTTTTAAGTTAGTTAATTAGGAAATAGAGTACACAATTTTTTTTATCATCTAAATCTGAAAAATTACTTTCCACAAGATCAACAATAAAATCAAGTGCTGTAGGAAAAATATGGGACCTTTAAATATATATAAGAGCCAGCTGATGTAATATTTTATTTACAACAATAGCATTATTAACTTTTACAGAAAATTTGTACTTACTATAAGTTGATGTACGTTTGTTTGACTTATACATGTTGAAAAATCTAACTATTTATGATTACTGATGATTTAATAACAGAAGATATTGCCATGTCTAGCATCATAATTATTACTTGATCTTTTTTATATAAACAACTTTCCAGTGGCGTAGCGAGGGGTTGCCGTAGGAGCCAAAGCCCAGGGTGGCATACGACAAGGGGAGGCGGCAGGCACCACGATATTTAAATTCAAAAGATATTTCAAACTCCAAATCGCGCTCAAGCGAGAAAACTGAAGAAAACGAGTGAAAGCTTTAATACACGCACAGATGCAAGAAGTTTATTAGCCGCTATGCAATAGCATTCGTTTTTATATTACTTAGGCTTTTGGCAACCGGTACTGTGTGAAATCAATAATGCACAAACATAATTGCAAACAGAGGGTCTACATATCCATCAATGTACTAAAAAAGTACTTGCTTTACAGACCGTATTAGACCATGACATGTCGAAAAATGTTTTCTTTAAGAGACAGAGTAACTGCTAAAATTCGACAAAGTTTCCATCAGTTGCAGAATCTAGCGTAATAATATACTTTACCCGAAGAGATATTGAGTATAAACGAACTTAAAGCGCACGTTTACAATTAAGCTTCCGTAGCTGCAACTCACCCAGGATGTAAAAAAAAACAACAACTCATTAGATCCGGCTCTCTGGGTTTAATAAAACATATTATTGAGTCCAAACTAGAGGATTGCTTACTCAACATTGTCATAATGTTGAGAATCTTTTCAACATCTGCTATCAGTAACGCCAATTGCGAGAAAAGCTTCTCTAAGATAAGATTAATCAAAAGTTATCTCAGATCAATCATGTATACGTTAAGTCAAACAAATTTATCTATTCTAGTAATTGAACATAACACATACATATATTGATATTGACAATTATATAAAAGATTTTGCTACGAAAAAAACCCCGAAAAGTGCCTTTTTAATCCATAAACAAAATTTATTAGCTGCTTTTTTTTTACTTTTACTAATTTTCTTGACTAATAATCAAAATAGAGAGGGACGGCAAATTTCAAGTAGGTCCAAGGCAGCGAAAGACCACGCTACGCCACTGCAACATTCTATATGACCTGAAGCTTTTCTGTACTTGCACTCTACTAATTCTGTGTACGCTGTACTAATTCTGGAAAAGAATTAAATATTTATTCTTTTCGAATTCCTCTTTGGAAAAAAAAATTTGTTTTCTTTAATTGATTGTTGTAAATGTTCATATCTTAGCTGCCTCTGTTTAAGAGATTCTCTAGCGGGATTTGTAGAGTTTCACATCTATTTTGGGAACTGTTCGAAAAATTTGCACAATAAAATTTTGTAAACTGAAACGCTTTAAGGGCAACCATATTTCCTACTCGCTTTTTTTCGTCTTAAGCTTCTATGTTTCTTTGTATTGTATATCACCAGCAAAGTATAAATCACAAACCTAAAATTAAAAATAAATATATCACTATGCATCAACAAAAAACTCATTTATTTAATGAAATTTTTGTTTATTTTGTCAGCATATGGTCGCCATCATAGCAAACTTGATACAATGTAATCCTTCTTGTCGGGAAACCACGCAGTCTACATTAATGCAAGCAGTTCTAGAAAACGAGACTCATTATTGTCGTTAAAGGCTTGGAAATCGGTACTCATTACCTCTAAATACGGTGCCTACTCCAACACTTGCTGTCGTAGCAATCAAACTTCAGGCACCAGATGTGCTTCGTCGACACTGAGTCGTGTTTATCTGTTTTTGGCTTATTTTTACACCCTTGTTTTTTTTCTTTACTTTAAAAATCATCCTAATAGTTCAGATATCAACTAGCATTTTTTTGTGAAAATGTTATTCATTTGTATTTCGCATATTAAAACACAAAATAATTAATAAATGGTTGCTTATGTCCATATTTACAATGACTCTGAGCTCTTCATTAAAAGTGGTTTTCTTTTACTTACACACTATTAATACTAAAAGTATTTTTGTTAATTCTGTGAAAATTTTTGGTAAATAACACAAAAATATTTATTTGCAAGAGCAAAAATACTAGACAGTTTTTGCCTCATTAACAATGCTTGTTTGTGCCCATTTTTAAATTCAAATTTTATTACGGCAACAAAATATTTGTTAGGTAAACAAAAATTAATTACCACTGTTTATATAAGAAACTCAAAAGTCTTATCCAACAACCTACTAAAGTTATCAGCAGACTTTTAAATTAAGATATTATTACAATTTCCATAAATAGAATAAAGTTAAATATTTTGCCTTTTTAAATTGTTTGATGGAGCAAAATCTTTTCTTTGTGTTACTGTTATCCATTTTCTTCAAAGAGGGTCCTCTTTTACCAAAGTAAACATTGGGACTGCTGTGGTACCTACATCTGCAATAACAATTCGGCGTTACACAAGTGTAAACATAATTTTCTTTACTTATCAAATCTTATTCTCTCAGAATCCTTAAAAAGAACTGTAGAATGTAGCAAGCAACACAGCTATAAGCACCATAATGATGCAGGCGAGAACTAGACAAACACAAGCAGGTTTTCTATACGCAAGCAAGCTTGGTACTCATTTATCGACTCACTGCAGTAGGGATGAAAGGCTGAGTCGATCTTGTCAGCCCAAAAATAAGTACGTGATTACCTATTTTTTTAAACGAGTAAAATGCAAGAGAAGAAATGACTCTTTACAGCAGGTCAACTTCATCGAGAAAGAGTTACTGATGGGAGAGATCACGGGGTTTTATTTTAATTTGTACTAACTACACTCACAAGACTAAAATGTAAAATCCCTTGTGGCTCTCTTTCATTGAGAAACTCTTATTACCCCTATCCTCTTTTGGACAGCTGACAACGTACATTGTATAACGATAGGAATGTCAATTGTGACCTCACTCCCTGATGGGGAGAAAGCTAAGATATAGAAACACATCAAATTTCATGATTTATTATATACTCTCACTTCAAACCTTTCAAGTTCCAACATAATACAATACTGATATTGAACATACAGAGTACAAATAAGGAAATAAGATACGTTAAATGAAATACCAAATTCGCACACAATAATATTTCAGAGAATATATATCTATTTTTTTAAACGTATGTATGCATGTATGCATGTATGTAAACCAAAATCCGCCCTTAAAATTTGCCGCCACGGGCTGGGGTCCGATTTGTCCAGACCTAGATCCACCACTGCATATATAGTTACTGTCACCCCCTTTTTCAGCAATATTTTCTTTTAAGAGTCGCGATGGTTCTCCGTTGTTAAGAATTCTAGATTTATTATTCGTGGATAATTCGGGATTTATTTTTAACACATTTATTGAAAGGATTTTAGTGTCTGGAGCAGAAATGAATTTTCTAATATTATTCACACAAACTTATACATTATCCACAATTTTTAATAAATTGCTATTTTTTCGTAAAAATATAAATGAAAAAAAAAAAGAAAAGTAATATGAAAAATGTAAAATAAAAAATACTGCACTGCAAGTATATATTTATTCACTTCAAAATTATAGCTTTCAAATTTATAAAAAAATATTCAGTATAAAATAATCTACGCGCGCGCGCGCGCGTTGTGTATAACAAATCATCTCTGAATAAATTAAATAGAGTGAGATTCAGTAAGAAATTTGATGATTTCAAAAAAATATGATTCCTTTATTCTCCTTTTTAAATTAGGATAGTAAAAGAAAGAATAGATTTAGGATAATAAGATATTGTCTAGATTAGATTCTGCCTCGATGTTCACGAAACATATTGTATTGATTATGCTAATATGTGAATTTTTTTATAAGTATAAATAATGAATTTTTTTAGTACTGGCAAAATTTAAAGTGTGTAATTTTACATTTATGTCTTTTATTTGTAAAAGGAATATATTTTACCTTCATATTTAAATGATGATAATTCTTTGCTTTGGGGGAAAAAAAAACTTGAAACTTTACTTTTTGTTGATATTTTTAAAAAATCTTTTCATCTGATTTTGAGATAAAAAAAATTTTAAAATGTTATTTCCAGAAATCGTTGAAAATATTCTAACAATGTTTTCGATCCAAAAGAAGCTGAATATTAGGAATACAATGTATTACTCCACGGAGTTTTCCCGTGAGGAGAACCATATCGCATATGGTTACTACAAAACGGTTGATCTCAAGGATAGGCCTTAGCGATCGAATTTTGGCTAGAGAAGAATAATTTGGCAGTGGAAAATCCCAGCGCCCGATTTCAAAGATTTCCCTCTTTATTTATGTTTAGGGGTGGCTCGAGGGGCGGACAAACTGGACCCCTCCCGCGGCAAATCTTAAGGGCGACATTTGGATCGAATTTGAAAAAAATGTATATACTCTTTGTTACAAAATTTTTTATATATTTTCTGAATATTATTGTGTGTGAATTTGGTACTTCATTAAACGTATCTGAATTCCTTATTTTGCACTCTTTATGTTTAATATCAGTTTTCTTTTATGTTGAAGTTTTCGAGGAGGGAGTATATGTTAAATGATAAAATTGATGTTTACATATCTGTCACAAGTAACTTTCTCCCCATCCAGGTATAAGATCACAATGGACATTCTTTGCACCCATACGATGTCGGGTGTCAGCTATCCATAAGAGGACAGGGGTAATAAAGAGTTTTTGGTAGATAGGAAGCCACATAAGATATTTTATTTTAGTTTTGTGTGTAGTTACTATAAGTTAAAATAAGCGCTTGTGATCCTCACCATCAGTAAACTCTATTTCGAAAAAATTGGCTTCCTGAAAAGAGCGATTCCCTCTCTTACATTTTACTCGGTTTAAATACTAACAAATAATTATTATGTCCTTAATTTCAAATTGTTTTGTATTTTCTAAGACTCAAAATTACATACATAAAGGGTGTTTTTTTAGAGGTATAGAACTTTAAATTGCAATAAAACAACGATGTATTATTCGATTGACATGAATTTTTTTATTCGAAAGATAATCTTGTGGCGTTACATTTTAAATGTGATTTCTGGCATATGACTACCATGGCTGGCTCGGATGTAGTCCAATCTGGACGTCCAATTTTCGATGACTTTTTCCAACATTTGTGGCCGTATATCGGCAATAACACGGCGAATGTTGTCTTCCAAATGGTCAAGCGTTTGTGGCTTATCCGCATAGACCAATGACTTAACATAGCCCCACAGAAAATAGTCTAGCGGTGTTAAATCACAAGATCTTGGAGGCCAATTCACAGGTCCAAAACGTGAAATTAGGCGGTCACCAAACGTGTCTTTCAATAAATCGATTGTGGCACGAGCTGTTTGACATGTTGCGCCGTCTTGTTGGAACCACAGCTCCTGGACATCATGATTGTTCAATTCAGGAATGAAAAAGTTAGTAATCGTGGCTCTATAAAGATCACCATTGACTGTAACGTTGTGGCCTTCATCGTTTTTGAAGAAGTACGGACCAAGGATTCCACCAGCCCATAAAGCGCACCAAACAGTCAGTTTTTCTGGATGTAACGGTGTTTCTACATACACTTGTGGATTAGCTTCACTCCAAATGCGGCAGTTTTGTTTGTTGACGTAGCCATTCAACCAGAAGTGCGCTTCATCGCTAAACAAAATTCGCTTATGAAAATCGGGAACAACGGAAATCTCGTTTTGGGCCCATTCGACGAATTTACGCCTTGCTTGATGATCGTTTTGATGAATTGCCAAACCAAACTGAGAATAAATCACTTGACAACTGTTAAATCGGTCGCCATCTTGGAAAGTAATGCCAACTTAAACTTCTATACCTGGAAAAAAACTCTTTATAATCCATAAATATATATACAGATAGCTATAGAACCTAAGTATAACTATTCAATATAGGAAATATTAGGCACAGTAGTACAATAACAAACTCCAGGCCTTAGGAACCAAGATTCTGATTGTTGGAGAGAGAGAGAAAGAATTATTCAAGTTTTATAGGTGTTAATATATGTGTGTGTGTGAACAGTGGCGGCGCTAGACCACGCGTGGACGTCGGCGAAATTAGGGTTCGCGAGGCCTCCTTTTTTCCCAGTCAAGAAAAGGTTAAATTACATAAGCCGAATTATAGTTAAACTAATGTATGAGTAAACGAGATTTATTGCAAATCAAATGATGACAAAAATTACACAAATATAAATTAAAATAAACGAACCTTTCGGTTTTGGTCTCACTGCACTTTTTCAGGATTATGTCATTGCTAACACTAGCCGCTATTTCAGCTTCAATTGATAGAACTGATAACGCATATAGTCTCTCTTGACTCATCGTGCTTCTCAAGTAGGTCTTAATCAATTTTAATTTTGAGAAGCTTCTCTCAGCGGAAGCTGTACTGACGGGAACTGTGAGCATGATTCTAATTGTTATATAAATATTTGGATATATTTCTTCCAAATTATTTTCGCGTCATTGATAGAGTCTAGTGAATTCGTTTTTAAAAGTTGGAGTTCTTCATATAGTTCGAAAGGCTGTATGTCGCTGTTTTCGCCTTCCCGAAGTATTGTACCTAAATCACTATAATATTTGAGGTCTTCTTTTGATATATAGAATTTAAATAATTGATATCATAAATAAAACCAAATTGTTCAAAATATTCATTGAGCGCTTTAAATCGACATTCGGTGTCGACTATAATAGCATCAATCATTGTGTTAAAAAAGTTAACTCTGTACTGCATTTCAAAAGATTGAATAGGTTCATCAATATGTTCATAACCAAACATTCTTTTTTTTCCCCTGGCTGTTCTTTTTTCTTTAAATTGAGACTCAATTTGGAAAGTACTTTTCTCTACAAATAATCGAGCTTGTGCAACACTAGGGTAAAATCCTGTATTACGGAATTCTTGAATCCAGCGGCAAAATGACCGTAAAGTATGAATAGGGACTTTCAAGTTGACTTGAACCGATTGCCATAATTTGCTTATATCATCAAATTGCAAAAATATTGCTTTTACTGCTCCGATTCTACTTTCCCACCTTGTTTCAGACAGAGGATTTAATGTCAATTTTAATTCAGTTTTTACAATATCCCAACGCTTACTTGACTTTGAAAACAGAACATAGATTTTATTGATGAAGCCAAAAAACGTTTTGGCTGTTGCAGAAGAGTTAGCTGCATCAATCAAAAGCAAATTCCATCTGTGGCATGCGCACGGCGTGAAAAATGCTCTTGGGTTTATATTGAGTATACTTGTTCTGACACCTTTATTAATACAGACCATATTGGTGCCATTATCATATCCCTGTCCTCGACAGTTTTGTAATATTGAATTTGTTATATATTCCCCGTTGTTTCTGCGAACAAATTCAATATTACAAGAACTGGATAGAAATGGTCTAGATATCCAAAACTGTCGAGGGCAGGGATATTATAATGGCGCCAATATGGTCTGTATTCATAAAGGTGTGTCAGAACAAGTATACTCAATATAAACCCAAGAGCATTTTTCAAGCCGTGCGGATGCCACAGTTGGAATTTGCTTTTGATTGATGCAGCTAACTCTTCTGCAACAGTTAAGGAATTGCAAAATCTTAATATTATTGACATTTGTTCAACGCAGCTGACATCCCTGGTACAATCGAGCAAGAAGGCGTAGTATTTTCCTTGTTTATTTCTGTGTATAATTTGTTCAATAACTGATTTAGACATTAATGAAATTAATTCATTTTGGATGTCGTGGCTCAGATAATGTTGAGTAAGTTGCTTTTCATTAATACGTTGCTTGGGCTCCCGTAGGGTCAGATCATATTTCGATAACAACTTAAATAAATCTATAAAATTGCCACTGTGTTTCCTATCGTTCAATTTAACGGATTCTCGATTAGTTTGCCGCGTTGCGTGGTTAGGCATTCTTCACTACAACACGGTTGAATTAAATAACAATAAACATTGATTAACTTTAAAGATTAAATGAGCAATTAAGAGGTAAACTTCTAAAAACTACAACACATGGTGAATCAGGCACGCTACAAGAATAACAGATCAATTCAGTTCAGTTTTGGAGTCATTATGTTGAGCTGTAAGGTCGCTGCATACTCCCCTTCCAGTATCAACGATACCTAGTTGGAAGATGAACTTTGCGACCAGAACGTGTAGATGGCTGGGTAGGCGTTGAAGCTGTTGGATCAGATTCCACAGTAGCAGGTGTTGAAGCTGTTGCACTAGGTTCCACAGTAGCAGGTGTTTCATTCTTGGTTTGAGGTAGTTGCAAGTCCTCAGTGTTAAGAAAGAAGGCAGGTCTGCATCTATCAATAGATACAGATACCCGTTTACCATTGATGTCAAGGAAAAACACTTTATCCTTCCTTTGTAAGACTTTGAAAGGGCCATCATAGGGTTGTTGAAGTGGACGACGTAACATGTCTCGGCGAAGAAAAACATGTGTTGCTTCCAACAGTCCTGGATGGATAAAAACTGGACGTTTGCCATGGTGTTTTGGTGGTTTAGGGTGAAGTGATTGTGCATGTGAGACTTGAGTTTCGAAACAAAATTCACAACATCATCGTCTGGCTTGGAAGAGTCAAACATCTCCCCTGGCAGTCGAATAGTGGTTCCAAAAACTAATTCAGCTGGGGTACACAGAATATCTTCTTTAAGAGAAGCTCGTAGACCTAGTAAGATGATAGGAGTACTTCTGTCCAATGCTCAGTAGCATGGCATTTGATTGCACTTTTCAATGGGCGGTGCAATTCTTCGATCATCCCATTAGCTTGAGGGTGGTATCCAGTTGTACGACACTTCTGAAGACCAAGTAGTTTGCTAAGAGCTTTGAAGAGCGAGGACTCAAACTGCCTGCCCCTGTCGGTTGTGAGAATTGCAGGAGTTCCAAAGCGAGACACCCAAGAGGAAAAAAAGAAGGCCTCAGCCACAGTCTCAGCAGTTATGTCTTTGAGAGGTTGGCCCCTGGCCATTTCGAAAAACGGTCAATCATTGCCAGGCAATAGGTGTAGCCATTTGATGGAGGTAGAGGTCCAATGAGATCCAGATGAACATGATCAAAACGTTGGGAAGGTTCTTGAAATGATGAAAGAGGTGATCTAGTATGACGATGAATTTTGGATTTTTGGCAAGCTAGGCAGTGTCTTGCCCACTTAGCTACATGTGATGAGATTGATGGCCAAACAAAACGCTGCTTCATCAAATGCACTGATCGACGTATGCCAGGATGGGATAAATTATGCATAGCAGAGAAAGCATCTTGGTGATGCTGTTTTGGGACGTAGGGTCTGGCTGTGCCCGTTGATAGATCACACATAATTTCAGTAGACGAATTGGGAAAAGTTACCTTTTTGAGTTCCAAGGAAGTTACAGATGCTATTAGGGTGTGAAGCTCCTGATCAGTCTGTTGTGTCTCAGCAATACAGTCATAGTCAATTTGACTTGGGAAGGTGATTGCAGAAACACGAGAGAGAACATCAGCAGCAATATTGTCAGATCCTGGAATGTGTACAATATTTGTGGTGAACTGAGAGATGTAATCCAGCTGACGGATCTGCCGTGGAGAACACTTGTCAGTTTTTTGCCTAAAAGCATAAGTGAGGGGCTTGTGGTCAGTAAACACTGTGAAATCTCTAGCTTCCAGCATATACCGAAAGTGTCGGATAGCCGAGTAGATAGCAAGGAGTTCACGGTCGTAGGCACTGTAAGACTTTTCAGATGAAGTAAGTTTTCTGGAAAAGAAAGCCAATGGCTGTAGCTCAGAGTCCACAACTTGGTGAAGTGCACCTCCTATGGCATAATCAGAGGCGTCCACATGAAGAGCAAGCGGGGCAGAAGGTGAAGGATGAGCAAGAAGTGCAGCATCAGCAAGAGCTTGTTTACACCTCTGAAATGCTGTAATTGCCTCAGAAGACTATTTTAAAGGCTTTGAGTCCTTCTTACCTTTAGAACCTTTTAAAAATTCACTTAAAAGATACTGTTGTTCAGCTGCTTTGGGCAAGAAACGTCTATAAAAATTTAACAGTCCTAAAAATTTTCTCAGAGAGCCAACAGTCTCTGATTGTTTGTAATCAAGAACTGCTTGAACTTTGTCAGGCAATGGCTTAATGCCATCAGGAGTGATAAGGTGGCCAAGGAAAATGAGTTCAGTCACACCAAATACACATTTAGAGATATTTAGTTTTAAACCATATGAGCTCAGTCTTTGGAATATAGTTCTTAAGTGAGAACGATGCTCCTCAGCATTTTCTGAGTAACACAAAATATCATCCAAGTAGACAAAACAAAAAGGAAGTCCTCTTAGTACTTCATGCATGAATCGCATAAAGGTGTTTGTGGTGCATTCACAAGGCCAAAACACAAATGGGTATATTCGTAAAGACCCCATGGAGTTGTTACAGCTGTCTTAGGAATATCACACTCAGCTATAGGGATTTGGTGGAATGCCTTAAAATGTCTATTTTGGAAAATATCTTCTTGCCATGTAGTGCATGAGCAAAGTCATTCAAATAAGGCAGGGGGTAGCTGTCGAACTCAGTAACAGAATTCAGCTGCCTGTAATCACCAACAGGTCTAACTGTAGAGTCAGATTTGGGCACAACATGAAGAGGAGAACTCCAGAGACTTTTGGAAGGTCTAATAATGCCTTGAGCAAGAAGAAATTCAAATTCTACCTTCACTGCATCATACAGTTTAGGGTGTAGCCTTCTAGGCCTGGCAGTGACTGGTGGGCCAGTAGTAATAATATGGTGGACTGTGCCATGTGATGCTGATTTGGAAATTAAAGAAGGGTTGCTGAGGTCTGGATATTCCGATAAGATGTTTTTAAAACTAATGTTTGCATCTACAGTGAGGATTGTGTGAGGGCTGGACAATATTTGAAAAAACACAAAAAGTGAAAAGAGAAGTTTCCACATCCACCAACCTTTTTTCTTAAGGTCGATTAAAAGGTTGAAGTGCTTTAGAAAATCAGCACCAATTATAGGAGATGATACATCAGCAATTATGAAATTCCAGATAAAAGGTCGCCTCAGACCCAGGTTCAGTTCTTTACGGACCATACCATAGGCTGGAATTTTGGTATTATTAGCAGCAAATAAGGAGAAGTTAGACAAAAGTGATTTATTCATAGTTGGAGAAGGTGGGATGACACAGATTTCACTTCCAGAGTCTATGAGAAATTTCTGGCCAGACTTGCGGTCTAATAAAAATAACCGGCTGGTATGTTGCGAGGGCTCTGCCATTCCAGCTATGATAGAGCTTACTCGTTTTTTTGCACAAATGCACAAGGTGAAACACACTTGCGGGCCCGCTCTTTATAACGGCGATGATAGTAGCAGATGCCACTTCCTCTATTGACACTCCTAGAGCGTGAATGTGATCTCCGGCGGTCAGAACTATATCGTTGGTGGCGAGAGGAATTGCGCTCTCTTGTCAGTTCAGCAACTTGTAGAGACAGCTCTTGGATCTGCCTGGCGAGAGAGTCCATGGTTGGCTGAGCACTGCATGAAGATGACTGGGATGGTGGAGGAACAGTTTTGGCCGCACAGATAGTCGAGGACGCACCAACAACCTCAGAAACCTTATCAGCGATGATAGCCAGTTTATCCAAAGGCTCTGAGGATGCAGACAAAACAGTCTGGATATGTGGTGGCATTCTTTGAAGCCACAAACGTTGCAGAAAGTCATCCTGGAGTTGGCCATTAGACAGCTCTTTCATTTTTCGCAACAGGTGGCTGGGCTTCTCATCTCCTAGCTGAAGGTCAGTAAGCAGTTTCTTAATTTTTTGAGTATCCGAGTCGCTAAATTGGGTGATGAGCCGCTGCGAGAGAGTGTGATATTTGTCACTGTTCGGAGGGCTTAACACAATGTCCGACACGTAGGAGAGAGTTTCAGCATCCAGGTTCGCAACCAAAGCAGAATACTTAGTATCATCACTGGAGATACCACTGAATGTGAATGCATGGTCGCATTGCGCAATCCATAGACGAACGTTGGATTTCCAAAACGGCGGCCGCCGCAACGCAATACGAGCGACTTCAATGGTTTCACTAGTCATATTGTTGAATAAGCAGGAAGCGAAACGAATCTCCGAGCAGATGCTTCAAGTGGCCTTGAGGAGAAGGAGAAAAAAAAATCTTTCGCTACGTACTGATCATCCGTAGTAGAAGAATTTGTATTGCATTCGCCAGTAGAACAGAATAGCTTACGTTTTTAAGTCCAAAAGGGGTCACCACCGCCGCGTTGCGTGGTTAGGCATTCTTCACTACAACACGGTTGAATTAAATAACAGTAAACATTTATTAACTTTAAAGATTAAATGAGCAATTAAGAGGTAAACTTCTAAAAACTACAACACATGGTGAATCAGGCACGCTACAAGAATAACAGATCAATTCAGTTCAGTTTTGGAGTCGTTATGTTGAGCTGTAAGGTCGCTGCAGGTCAATTACGTAGAATTCCTCGCTTATTTCCTTGAGGTAATCTGTCACAATGCGATGTTCGTCGGGGCTTTTACAGAAAATCTTAAAATATTTCCCTGCTAGCTTGACTTCGCAGTCAGGGAAATCTTTGTTTAAATTTTTAACGATTGATTTGTAGTTAGCTTTTTTTATGTTTAAACATAATTGGGGGGACTTTAGGACGAGCGGAAATTGGAGCCGCTGTTTGGTCTGAAGTCGTGGGGGTTATTTCAGCATCCTTTCCAGAAAGACTGCTGAATTTGTTCTGTACTTTAATAGGCTGACTGGTCCCGGCAATGGGATCAGAAAGTTTTAAATTTTCGCAAACTTTTTTTGGGGGGGACGAAGCCACCGTCGTCATTTGCTGTTTTATTGCTATCGTGTCTCTTTAAACGTAAGTGTTTTTTCACACACGGTTCTGGGGGGTCATTTTGCTTAGTAGAGTGTTTAGCATTTCCCGGGCAATCCAGTACAGGGCAAGGAAGAAACAAAGCTAACTCACCCAAGTTTTGCTCCTTCTGGGAAGAGAGTTCATCATGTTCATTTTGGAATCCAACGAGGGCGTCATCATTGGTGAGGTCAGGAAATTCCTTCTCACTTTGGATACAATGCTCGAGGAAAGAGAGTCTGCCGTTCATCATCTTAATACGTTTTTTTATTTCCTTGTGGCGACGGCATTTGTCGTTATCGGTTTTTTCTGGCGGAGGCTCGGTGGCTTTCCTTTTGGGATCTTTCTGCTTAAGGCGCTTATCGTTTCCCTTGATGGGTTGGGATTTACTCGTCTTTGTGAAATCAGGGAGGGAGGTGCAGAGGTCTCTCAAATTTTTCATCTCTGGATGTTCTGTTTCCATATCAGACATCGTGACTATCGGAGGATTCACTGACGTGAACTCTTCAAAGAATGCAACAAAGTGATAATTTCCAAAATAAATGTTTGCATCTTGAAAGTAAATTTTAATGCTTCACAGCATAGCTATCACATGGAGATAAGTAATTTTAACTGGCAACAGATGCCGATCCTGATAGGTAACACTCTCCTGGCTCTTAACTTCGAAATGGCTGTTTTGAATAAACATAATTTCTTTTTCTTTAATACTGTTGCTGGATAATTTTTTAAATTAAATTATTTATTGAATGCTATGAAGAAGATGCCCAAAGTTTTTATTCTTTTTGATGTAAGTTTAATCTGGTAATTTTGGGACTTGTGTATTTACTTTCTACCATGTATTCTCACTTCTAATTTTACTTTTACTTTTGTAACCAAAAGTTGGGTTTTTTTTTCATTTGCTCGTTTGTTTGAATTTATTATATATAATTATGAAATCTCACATAGATGAGGATTCCTCAGAAAAAGTAAATGTTTGGTCAAAATTTCTCCACTGATTTAAAATGTTAACCAAAAAAAGAAAACCCTTTTAGATTGCATAATTTAAGCAATAAATATATTGATGTCAATAATTGCCCTGTTTGTTTTCAGTAACAGAAATTCTCATCTTTATTCAAAATTTAACTGGCTTTCAGATTTCACTGTCAAGTGTAAATAATGTACTTTATTGAAATAATTCAGTTCTATCTACACGAGTGAGCTAACACAGTAAATTTTCATATCTTTAGAATTAGAATAATTAGCAGATGAGTTTCTGCTAGAATCAAACTATTTGGTATACTTAATATGCCTTTTCTATCAAGGTCTGCTCCTAGACCATATAAAATGGAGATGCCATGTGTGTTTCAGAAGCTCTAATTATTCTTACATTGATTCTGCTGAAGTACAGCATAAGTCAAAATGAAACTTTCTTTGGACTTCTGACTTTAGTGCTGTGCATACTTAGCCGGCTCAAGCATAGTATACAGGAGTCACTTTGTATTTGGCGATTTTTATCTAAGTGTCATGGTGAGATATGGAATTCATTCTAAAATAAATAATTGCGAAAAAAGTACCTGGGCGAACATTTTTAGTCGCCAAAAAAAAAGGGACAGCGCCAAGGGCCCCCTCTTATACTACACTTTTAACTGCAGTCTTTTAAAGCAGAATACTGACCTCATTACAAAAAGGCTCTTTTCCTTATATAAAACTTCCTAGAATCTCTAAAGTATAGTCTTTGAATCTAGGATTCTTAAACTTTTTGGTTTTAAATTTTTAAGATGTTATTGAAAATGTACCAATATATCTTAACAAGATTTCTTTATTCGTATCATTTTTCTACGTTTCAATTTTTTTATGTACTATCATAATTATTAATAAGAGTTCAAATTAATTTCTTGTTCTGAAATAATTTTCTTTTTATTAATGTATGGTTATTTTTATACATCCAGTACTATAAGGTAAATTTTTTTTCGTTATTAAAATATTATACTTACTGTTAATTTTGCCAAAAAAAAATTTTTTTTTCATGGTTTAATGGTTAAAAAAAGAAGATTCTGTTCATACATGGAAACAGTTTTCACTGTTGGCTTCAAATCTCATCATTTGGCAACATCTTTTACTTTGATGAATTTTTTTCAATAGTATAAATAATACATATAAGTATATATATTTTTTTCATGTGTACAATTAAATACATTAATTTTTCTACTGCTTGTATTTAGTTTTTTTTTTCTGGATTTGTATTTGATTTTTGTTCTTAATATTTAATTTTGGAAAGTGTTAGGAATACATTTTGCTTTTTTTATAAATATTTTTCACATTACAAATCTTGTCAATGTCAGGAACTCAATCATATTTCTATTTCAAAGATTTGCTGAAGGCTAGGGAAAAATTCTTGTCTTTGGTTTTTATGTCCCACTTTAAGAAAACGAGGAAGACTCAGTTTCCCAGCATTTTAATCTGGAGAAATTTTTGCGAGCTTTTTTGGTGACTTGTTCTTCACCAGAAAGCTTAGTGACCTATGAGACAACCCTTTATTACAAAGTGAAACATAACATTTACAAATTCTGTTTTTTACTACTTCTTTGTTAGACATTCATGTAATGCCACCATAGTCAAATTTACGCTATACGAATCGCGCCACATTTCACCAATATGTAAATAATTGGGGGTTTTTTCATATAAATCACATAAGAATATTTTTCAGGGGGTTTCTTTTGCTGAGATTCATGCTGCGTAAATTTTCTGTGGTGATGTTAATACAAAAGTACCCAAATTCCTGTAGATAGTTTTATTATGAAAGGATTACAAAAGCATATGAATAAGAACTGGCATAGCTAGTTATGAATAAGCTGTGCATCAAAATTCCTTTGGGTCTTTTTTTTAGATATGGAAACCCTGTTAGTGGGACTGTAGTTACGGATATTTGGGATTCCTGTAGTATGATACAGTGTTAGCTATGCCCCTGTGAGAAAGTATAATTTACTTAAGAGACTTTATTGCCAATTGCAGAATCCTTTTAAAATGAAACTAAATCTAAAGGCTTTTAAAAGTTTTTTGCAATATGTGAGGAAAATGAAACTTTGTTACTAAGTGTGGAGAATTTTTAATCCTCTGTCTGAGTATTAACCCACAGAAATAGCTTTCAAACTTTAAAATATATTTAAGATGAAAAAAAAAATTTGGAAAATTTTCAAAAGTAGGTAAAGGATTGCTGAAAAAATGCTTTCAAAATATATGTTATAAATATGTGTATATGATATAAAATTGTTTCCACCTATATTAATAATTGATTGTTAACTTTTGACTTTATTTTAACAATCAATACATTATTACAAAATTTTTGGTATCTTTTGTGTGCACAACAAGTGTTTTTGGAAATAAAATATTATTACAATTGTAAACAAAGCACATGGATGCACATGTACCACTCATGCAAAATCAGGTTTGCCAACTTGGAGATTTATCTTGAACATTAGTACTGTTGCAGTAGTAATAAGTATAATTTTTTTTTGCAATTAATTTCATCTTATAGGTTATTAACAAAACTTTAGATATTTTTGGTTCAAAAGAAACAATACAGTGTTGAAAATTTGTTCTTGAACTTTTGGTACAAAGTGGGTTTTTTGTTTGTGGATTCTTTTATAAGTTTTCATCATTTTTACTTTTTTGTTTTACAATTTTAGTTTTTCTCACCATGAGTTTTTTAATATTAATCTGTAAACCCCTTCAAATATCCACATATCTCATTTAAAAAAATAAAAAAAAATCGATTGCACATCGTGGGATGCCTTACTAGCATCCTCTTTTGTCAAGGGCAGTACTGTAAAAAGAAAGGGGTTTAGGAAAAGATCAAAACCCCACCTATATAGAGCAGGGGTTCTGAGTGAGTCCTAGGAGGACCCACTTTTGGTCGCCAAATTTTGAGCGATAAAGGTTACAATATGGTAACCCTTCCATTTCACCCCTAAAATTTGGATTTTCAAATCACCGAAAAAATGGCAACCCTAAAAAAGGTGAAACGTATTTTGTCTTTTTCCGAAAAAACGGTCTTTTTGACCCCTGACTTCGCTTGAGAAGGTTTGCTCTGCACCGGTTTGTGTTAAGAATGGCTTGTGAAAGGACATTACTTGAAAGTGAGGCTACGACAGGTTTCTTTGTGCTCCTGGGCACAAAGGGGAAGAAAGATACGTTAGAATGGTGTATGAAAGCTAATTTAATTGCTTCACGATATTAATGTATGAAAGTGTAGAAAAGATATGAGTTTTTGACCAGATATTGGTTCGTCAAGAGCTTTAATGCGTTCGTTGTGAATGACTTGAAAGTCAATAAGAATACTGTCGCGGACTGGTATATGTTTTGTCATGAAGTATGTATGATCCGTAAGAGTGAGGTAAGTGCCTTTTAAAAATTTAAAATGAATCTCATGTATTTCTTCGATTTTATCTTTTCGAAACGTTCCTATCGTCCTTTTTTTTAAAATGTATATCATGCACTACACACTGGTTTTAGAATGCTTTTTTAAAATGAATTTCATCGGTTTCTCCGTTTTTATCTTTTTAAAATGATTAATTTATATAATGTATTTCTTCGATTTCATCTTTGCGAAACGCTCATTTCGTCCTTTTTTTAAAAATAAATCATGTACTGGTTTTTGAGTGCTTTTTTAAAATGAATTTCATTAGTTTCTCCGTATTTATCTTTTAAAAATGATTAATTGGATGTATTTTTCCGATTTAATCTTTGCAAAAGCACATTTCGCCCTTTTTTAATGTAAAGCATTTACTACCAAAGGTTTTCAGGCGTCCCTGACGCCATTATAGAATCTCCATTGCATGACTTTTGAACTTTTCGTACCTCCCCCCCACTTTCAGTAACCAACCGTTGCTCTTTGCCCATTTCGCCACCTCCCCTCTGACACATACGGTTTCCAAGAGTTTTTCGTCTTTGGCGCTATATATTTGGCGAAAAAATTTGGCGCCAAAAACACCAGTGGGTCCTCCTAGGATTTTACCGGGGTTCCTAACTTTTTTGTCTCATAGACAACTTGCCATGTTTTCCAGTAAAGTTTTGACTACTGCTTACCAAGTAATGATTTTTTTGCAAATTCATGAATTAAATGTGTTTTTGACAGCAGGTTTAGAGCTACTTAATTTTAAAGATTTAAATTTTTAATTTAGGTGACTTGCAATTTTAAAAACTTAAATACTCGTTAACTCTAATTGTTTATTAATTAAATTAAAACTAATTACCTGTTGCATAAAGAAAATTAAACAAAAAAATAATAATTTTGATAACAAGAAAGAATCTGATGCATTTTAACTTTTTATTTAACATTTTGCATCAATTATGTTAGGTTTAACACTAAATTATTTCATTTTGTAGTATAGTTTTTTTGTTTTTTTTATATTGAAAATTGTTTCATGAGAAAAAGCAATTATAAGTTTTATCATGCTTTTTCATAATTTGGGATAAATATCAAGTATGTCTTTTTAAAGCCCTAATTTCTCACATACCTAATTCTAAGCTGTATTTTTAGATCCTCATTAGAGTCTATTCTGATAAGTTCCTCTTGTAAATATGGAATTTATTTATTTTTCCTATTGTAGAAATGAGTTAAATGCATACTGTAATATTACCATGGTCAAAACATTCTCAAATTGAATTTTGAAACTGTAATCAAGGGCATTTAAGTAGTGAATGTAGTTTGTAGATATGTTCCTGGCAAATTGTTCATGACAAATTGGGACAAACTGGTGAAATTCTTAACTTCCATTACTGTACTCCTTTAGCTAAATTTTGGCAAGAAATGGTGAAATGATAATCCTTGGCTTAATCAAATTTAGGTTGTCACCTTTTAAGGGCAAGTTAATCTCATAAAAGTTAGAAAGAAAACCTGTTTGATAGATAAAACCTAGCTTCCACTTGATCAAAATTTTTTCTAAATAATTTGATCTTTAACATCTCAAAACTCTCTCAAGCAGTCATGAAAAATACAAAAAAAAAAATCTAAAAATATAAGGCTTTTTAAGAGTAATGTACTTTAGTGTGACAGATTTAATTATAAAAGTACTCAACATTTTCCTTCGCACGTTTGTTCAATGTTGCATTGCTGTGGATTCAGTTTACTGCTTTGATGACTAATTGAAAAGATTCATTCAATCTACCATTTAATTTTTTGACAACTAAGTGATGGCATTGGATGATGTATTGTACTTCTAATGCATACATTGCTAATATATTAAGGTTGCTTGGTAAGACATTGCTATTTTAGCAAGTATTTTAATCAAAACACTGATACTAAGGTTTGGCACAAAGGGAACAAGTTGCATATAATTATTTTCAGAAGTAGGTACTGATGTTTTTAAATGTATTCAAAATTCATAAAAAAAAGTTATGCGGATTCCAATATTTTAAATCATGGGGTCTAGAAAAATAAAGCATGGCATTTTTTCAGGACATAGGATTTATTAATCATGATGATGAGAATGAGACACATAGCAATTTGAATGTTCTTTCCCTGAAAACTTATCAAAGTTTACTTCTTTTAGAAAAATTAGCAAAATATTGTTACTTTGAACAAGGTAAAAGTATATCATGGTCAAATAAACAATTTATCCTATTCTGGATTTATTAGGGCAGTTTTATTCCAATTTTGGTATGAATGAAAGGAAAATAATTTTAAAAACAACAGAAATGTCAAAAAATTTTACCTTCTGCCATCTTTTAGAATCTCTGAAGTTGACTTTACAAGAATTCATTTTAACATTTTTAATTAATATATTTTTTATTAATTGTAATTTCAAAATTTAAATGGTCAAAACAGATTCTTCTGATTACCGTTTTTTCCTGTATATAATCCGCAGCAGCGTATTATCCGCAAAGCCTTTCTTTTCTAGTAAAAAAAAAAGTATAATCCGCAGCAGTTTTTATGGCGAGTAATCCAAAGTATAAACTGCCGATAATGAATGTCTTATAAGATAAAAAATACACAATATAATTGAAGATAGAAGTAAGAAATTGTACAGAGAGAGACAAAATTTTTTGCTGTGAAACGTCTTTTTAAGTACGTATGCTATTTTTTACGATAATCTCAATAAAACAAAAAAGTTATTTGCTTGCCATCTATGTTTTGAGTTGTTAAACAAACATTCAACGCGGAAAAAATCTTTTTTTTTTTTAATTTAGCAAGTTAACAGCAAAAAAAAAATTAAGGTCGAGACTGCTTTCCCACTGTTTCTTTCTTTTAAAATCTTTTTATTTATTTCTTCCTCTAATTCTGGCCAGTGAGGTTTTCCATGACGATTGGCACTTTAACTTCGATCACAATGTTCGAAGTTCGTTTTTTTTCTCTCTACAAACGAATATTCATTTCGACAACGTTGAAAAACCTTGCAGCTTCCTGATTTCCGACTTCTTCAGCCTTCTATTTTGAAGTTTGCTTTGTAACTTAACGTTTTTGCTTCAATATGATGAAAACTTTCAAAGGACGTTATATCTCTAGTTATGAGAAAATTGGAAATGGTGCCAGCTACTAATAACTATTTTTCCTTCCGAGGAATCGAATTCGTTTTTGAATGTATTTGGACAAAAACTAGTCATGGCTGAAATACGTCATCCGAGTCATGAAAGCGTCATCTATTATTTATTTTATAAAACATAAACAGCATTTCTTTCAAAACTTTATTGTTAGCTTTTCTGATGGAGAATGTTTTCTCTCAGATAATCCCCAGCGGCGTATAATATGCACAATGAATTTTGAAACTTTTTAAACACATAATCTGCTGATTATATACAGGAAAATACGGTATTTCCCATCTTATGGTACCTTTATTGCTTATAGTTGTTCATGTAAAAATAGCTTCACATATATGCAAGCATACATTTGTTTACTCTCAAATTTTAATAGCGTAGATAAAAATATGTATTTATATTATAGTAAAATTTTAGGTAAATAAGCACAGATAACATCTGTAAGTGGAATATTCCATTAATTGAACATTAAAATGATTGTAGGCCCCTTGCAAGCCATCATAGATCCCTGGAAGTCGATATAGACTGATTTGGGAATCACCGATATAGAGCAGTAGATTATTAATCTTTAGAATAAATATTATATCTCTCTAGTTATAGATCGTGGTTGCAAGGAGAAAACAATTAATCTATTTATCTATGCGGAAGTAATGTTCTACAGTATGCATATTTGGAGAAAAATTGTTTCAAAACTTTATATTGCCACATAATAATTCTTGAGTACCTTAACAAAGTACATAACTCTCTAGAATTCTCCTCCAAAAAAGTATTCATAATTTGTCATGATATTCCTTCAGTTTTCTATATATTGCTTATGTTAACCTGATTTTCATAAACATAATTTTAGTAAGTAATATTTAATATATATTTGATTGATTTATAAAAGTGTTATTTAAAAGTGATTACAAAAGGCTACAAATTTCTTCATATTGCAGAAAAAAATTTCTTAGCTGATTGTTTTAATCTGTGATAACCAGCTAAATATTTTTACATCATAATTTATAATTATGAATATAATTCTGCTTATATATTTTCTGCATTATGTTAAATACACTTTTTTTCTTTTTTTTTACAGAAGGATGTTAATATAAATTTATATTCTGAAGTGAACAAGAGTTCAAGACCCATTTTCTTCATTGCAGATTTTAAACTAAGATTTTCTTTGTCACATCTGTAAAAAAACTTGGACATCTGAAATTAGAAAAATGGCTGTAACTCGAGTGAACTCAAGGTTTCATTTACATGTTAATGATTATAAAAAGCCTCATGTTTGTGAAATCTGCAACAAGGATTTTTCTGAAACTGGTGATTTAAAAATACATTTACGTATTCATACAAAGGAAAAACCTTATGTTTGTGAAATGTGCAACAAGGGCTTTTCTCGAAATGGGGAATTAAAAAGTCATTTACGTATTCATACAAAGGAAAAGCCTTATGTTTGTGAACTGTGCCACAAGGGCTTTTCTCAACATGGTGATTTAAAGAAACATTTACTTATTCATACAAAGGAAAAGCCTTTTGCTTGTGAAATATGCAACAAGGGTTTTTCTCGTAAAGATAGTTTGAAAGAACATTTACATATTCATGCAAATGAAAAGCCTTACAATTGTGAGATGTGCAACAAGGGCTTTTCTCAAAATGGGGAATTAAAAAGGCATTTACGTATTCATACAAAGAAAAAGCCTTATGTTTGTGAACTGTGCAACAAGGGCTTTTCTCAACATGGTAATTTAAAGAAACATTTACTTATTCATACAAAGGAAAAGCCTTTTGCTTGTGAAATATGCAACAAGGGTTTTTCTCGTAAAGATAGTTTGAAAGACCATTTACATATTCATACAAATGAAAAGCCTTACATTTGTGAAATGTGCAACAAAGGTTTTTCTCGAAATGGTGATTTAAAAACTCATTTACGTATTCATACAAAGGAAAAGCCTTATGTTTGTGAACTGTGCCACAAGGGCTTTTCTCAACATGGTAATTTAAAAAAACATTTACTTATTCATACAAAGGAAAAGCCTTTTGCTTGTGAAATATGCAACAAGGGTTTTTCTCGTAAAGATAGTTTGAAAGAACATTTACATATTCATGCAAATGAAAAGACTTACATTTGTGAAATGTGCAACAAAGGTTTTTCTCGAAATGGTGATTTAAAAACTCATTTACGAATTCATGCAAAGGAAAAGTCTTATGTTTGTGAAATGTGCAACAAGGGTTTTTCTCAAAGTGGTCAGTTAAAAATTCATTTACGTATTCATACAAAGGAAAAGCCATATTTTTGTCAGTTGTGCAACAAGCGCTTTTCTCAACCAGGTCATTTAAAAAGACATTTACGTATTCATACTAACGAAAAGCCTTATGTTTGTGAAATCTGCAACAAGGTTTTTCTGAACAAAGTCATTTAAAAAGACATTTACGTATTCATACAAAGGAAAGGCCTTATGTTTGTGAAGTGTGCAACAAGGGCTTTTCTGAACGAGGTCATTTAAAAACACATTTTCGTATTCATACAAAGGAAAAACCCTATGTTTGTAAAATGTGCAACAAGGGCTTTTCTCAACATAGTAATTTAAAAAAACATATATGGAATCATACCAAGAAAGAAATTTCATAAAATGTTCTGGTAGGGGTTTTCTAAAACTGGTGACATAGAACACATTTACATATTCATTAGAAGGAAAAGTCTCGCATGTTTATAAAATATACCACATTGCTTTCTCTGAAGACTGTTCTCTTAGACATCTTACTTTTAAAAACGAATGGAAAATTTCAACTGTCTAATAATGTAGCATTTCTTTTATTTATACCTTTAATAATGACTTAAGCCTGTTCAACACATAGAAAACTTTTCACATATAGGCTTTTATTAGTCTTTTTGATCTAGTTTAAAAATTTTCTTACAGTATTGCAAGAAAGATGTTTTTTTTTCAAAAGATTATCATTGCTTTCTTAAAGCAAGATAATTGTGGGAACAATAATTTATAATTTTTTTTTTATATTTTTTATATTACTGTGTGAAAACAAAGAAGTAAATCAGTGATATTTTTTATTACACTGTAAATTTATATACAATATTCTCATGTATCAATAACTGTAAAGTAAGAAAAAGTTATAAACCAATGGTCGGCAACCTATGGCAGGCTTACCAAATGTGGCACACGGAGCAATTCTCAGTGGCACTACAAAATTAAAAGATATGCAATTTAATTTAAAGGCTATTTCTTTATTATACTTTATTTTGGCATAATTTGGATTGAAAATAAATTCGTTGAAAAAAGTCGCTCATGTTATAGTTAGATATTGGAAGTGAATCTTTAATTTCACAACAAATGCCCTTTTAAATAGATACTGAGAGCAAAACTGCAATTTCTTGAGTTTTGTGTTAAAGAAGTCATGATTATTTTCTTTTATACTTCTTAGGTAAATCTGTGGCTGAGAGTCATAGTTATCCGAACACTATTTTATTAAATATTTCTTTCTTGTCAGTTTTTAAGTGGATGGAAATGAATAGTTTTGAGAAAGAATGCATTTTGTGTGTGAACTAACAGAATTATGGGAAGTGAAATTTATGGAAAAATCTGGAAGATAATTCACACTGATAACGACACCTATTTTAAATCACGGGATGCCATTTCCGGAGCGATTTAAAAGTCAATAGCATGTGCTTTTTGCTTCTATATATCTATTGTGTACAATCTTTTTCTTGTATAAAATATATTTTGAGTCCACAAAGAAATTGTATAACAGCTGAACATTCGGAATTGTAACAACTATGTTTTATTTACTTATTTTATATTTTGTTTATTTCTCGTTTTTATAAAAAAAATTTAAGTGCGTAATTTATGTACAATTTTAATGTTTCATGTATATTAAAGCATAATCATATTTTCAATGTTTACTTGTTATTTTACTGAATATACGTAGAAGATGCTTATTTATGTACTGTTTTAATATTTTATTTATATTAAAGCATCATATTTTATGTTTTCTTCTTATTTTAATAAATACACTAAAAAAATGCATATTTATCTGTGCAGTTTTAAAGCTGTCTTCAGTCAGTGTAAAAAATAGGACCCAAATTTGGAATGTATTTGCAGCTACATAGAAACTGGAACATTAATATTATATTTTGGCTTCGCTATCCTATTGATCACGGGTGGCCAACCTTTTCAGGAAGAGTGCCATATTTTTTAAAAAAATATATGTGTGTCGCTCCTTACTCCAACAAAAAGCAAAAAAATATAAGTTAACAAAAATGTTACTTATAGCTTTATTATGGGATTTTTAGGCAAATATTCCTTTTTTTCTGCAAGTGTAAGTATTGAAATTTCAAAATAATTTAATCTATAAAAAAAAGTTCTAACTTTTTTTTTAACAGGCCATAAAATCTATCAATTTTATCGACTCAACAATCAGATAGGTTAGGTGTTAAAGAAAAAGGAGTAGCTTGAAGTTCTTAATTCTAAATAAATATTAAACAGTCAGTACTTGCTTAATGTGACTTTTGAGTTTGTAGTTTCTTTTTAACAAGTTATCTATCAGGATAGTTTCTTGTAGAGGCTAAAAAAATTTGTTTATGTGCATGTCAATTAATTTTGAGTGATATTCTGTTCAAAATAAGAAGCATTTTTTCAGTAACATACTAATTCAAACTTACAATATCTGGCAACCAAATCGTGAAAATTTGGAAAATTGCTCATTGATAAAAAAGTCATTACCATTCGTTTGAAATAAGTTTCTTATATTTATATATTTTAGTGTAGTATAGTGCTAAGGTCAATAATTTTGATTTCAGGTGGTTACAATTAACGCCTTACAGAGAAGCTGAAAAAGGATTTATTAAAAATTGATTTTTTTTATAATCTTGAAAATTATCAAACCTACCTCTGCAAATTGGATATTAAATTTTTAAATTTATCACAGCTCGGAGCATTAATAATTTAGGTAGATAGCCCCTGCAGTAATGTAAAATGTGTTATTTTTTTTTCATTTCAAAATCGAGTAAAAAACTAAAACGAACTAAAATTTGTTATCAAAAGAAAATATATGACCATCTAGATTAGAAAAATTATAATCTTTGCCTTTTAATCTTAAATTTAAATTATCTAAATACCCCATTCTATCAGAAGAAAAAGCAAAGTCTCATAGTCAATCTTTATTCTTGAGTAGCAAGCACTCACAGGGCAAAGTTCAATGCTTTCTTCCAGATATTTTAAAACATGTTCCCTCAAATTCCAAACTCTAGCGACTGCACTTTTGGAAAGCCAGCGTGGCCACGGTAGCCGAGTGGTATGGGCATCGGATCGTGGCTGGCTTTGTCACGAGTTCGAGCCCAGTACCACTAAAGACCCGCCGTGTAGGGCAGCGATGCACGCTAAATCTGTCGAGAGCTGAAACGTCCTCCCGTTGGTGTGGTAGTTAGGAGAGGGGGGTGCCAGCTGAGGTGTCGTCCACGTCACTTGACCATGGTTCAAAATTACGTGGTCCGTCGCCAAAAGCCCTCGTGTAGCTGAACAGTGCGACGTTAATCTTCACTCACTCACTCACTTTGGAAAGCCAGCGAATAGAACATTGAAGAGTATATTCTCTAAGAGATCATTTTCTATTTTACTTCATTTAATTGTGTTTAAAATATTATTTTTTTCAAAAGTTTTTATTTTTGGACTGGTCCTCGCGTACCACTGCTTCAACTCTGCCTTGCTCCACTGTGGCACGTGGGTTGGCAGCACCACCTAGATACAAGGCCTGGGCACTGATTTGTGACGTCACTACCAGTAGGGAGACATCGCCTACGGAGCTTCTGATTCATTTTTTTAAAATACTTTTTGTTATTAAACCAGACATACATACAGGAAATTAAAAGGACTTGTTAAATTAATCATTAAACTGTGTTTTATGTACACTTAAGAAATAAAATTAAATATTTGTTTACCTATTTAAATAATAATTTCAAGTATATGATTGTCAATGTATTTACTACGAGCACATTGCTATGAACATAACCACATTTATTACATTGTTGCAAATTATATAAGAACCTTTTGTATTTGTATATTTAATTTTAAAAAACTATGCTTATTTCTCTGAGCTTTATTCATAATAGTTACAAAGAGGGAAATGAAATTAGAAGTAGCTTTCTAAACAAAAAACAACATACAAATTTCAAAACAGTGACAAATACAGTCACAACATAAAATAACAATAACAATCAAAGCATTATTACAAAATTTTTAATCTCCTTTGTGTGCACTACAAGTAATTTTGGTACTTAAGTATTATTACAACTGTAAACAAAGCACATGGGTGCATGTACAACACATGCAAAATCAGGTTTGTCAACTTGTGAACATTAGCACTGTTGCAATAGTAAGAAGAGTATGAATTTTTTTTTTACAATTCATTTCATCTTTTAGGTTATTAATAAAACTTTAGTTATTTTTTGTTAAAAAGAAACACAACAGTGTTGGAAAATCATTCGTGAACTTTTTGTACAAAGTCTGTTTTGTTTGTGTATTCTTTTTATATAAATTTACATCATTTTTACTGTTTTCGATGCTTTTACAATTAAGTTATTCTCATAAGTTTTTTAATATTAATCTGTAAACCCCTTCAAATATCCACATATCTCATTTAAAAAAATTATTGCACATCGTGGGATACCTTACTAGCATCCTCTTTTGTCAAGGGCATTACTGTGAAAAGAAAGGGGTTTGGGGAAAGATCAAAACCCCAATTATATAGAGCAGAGGTTTCTAACTTTTTTGTCTCATGGAAAACTTGCCATGTTTTCCAGTAAAGTTTTGACTTCTGCTTACCGAATATTGAGTTTTTGATAACTCATGAACTAAAATGTGCTTTTGATGAAAGGTATAAAGCTACTTAATTTTAAAGATTTAAATTTTTAATTGTGGTGAATTGCGATTTTAAAAACTTAAATACTTGTTAATTTTAAGCATTTATTAGTTAAATTCAAACTAATTAACTTACCAGTTGCATAAAAATATTAAGCAAATAAAAAATAATTTTGATGAGAAGAATGAATCTGATGCATTTTAGCAATTTTTCAACATTTAGCATCAATTATGCAAGGTTTAACACTAGATTATTTCTTTAAGTAGTGCCTAGTATTTATTTGTTATTATTTTTTTGGGGAGGGGAGAGATTGGCAACTGTGCTGAAATTTCTGATGAGAAAAAGCAGTTAAAAGCTTTATCACACTTATCCATAATTTGAGATAAATAACAAGTATGTGTTTTTAAACCCAAAATTTCTCACATACCTAATTCTAAGCTGTATTTTAAGATAACTCATTAGAGTCTATTCTCCGATAAGTTTATTTTGAAAATATGATAGTTAATCTTTTGTTTTTTCTTAATGTAGAAATATTAATTAAATGCATACTGTAATATTACCATGGTCAAAACATTCTCAAATTGAGTTTCAAAACCTGAATCAAGGGCATTTATGTAGTTTGTAGTCATGTTCCTGTCAGATTGTGACAAATTGAGAGAAACTGTAGAAATTCACGATTTCCAATATTATATTCTTTTAGCTAAATTCTGGCAAGAAATGGTGAAATAATGGTTGTTGACCTTATCAAATTTAGGCTGCCGCCTTGAAAGTAAAAGTTAGTAAGAAAGCCTGTTCGATAGATAAAACCTAGCTTCCACTCTTGATCAAAGTTTTTTCCAAATAATTTATCTTTAACATCACAAAACTCTTAAGCAGTCATCAAAAGTATACAAGAAAATTTCTTTTCAAGTACAAGCCTTTTAAGAGTAACGTACTTTAGTGTGACAGAGTTAATGATAAATGTTCTCTTCATTTTTCTTTACATGTTTGTGCAAATAACCCCTTATACAATGCATTGCCTGGGATTCAGTTTACTGCTTTGATGACTAATTAAAGAGGTTCATTCAATCTACCATTCAGATTTTTAACAAGTAAATGATTCCATTGGATGATGTACTGTATTCCTAGTAGATACATTGCTGATGTAGTTTACATTGTTAAGTCATTGTTATTTTTGCAAATATTTCAGTCAAATCACAGATGATAAGGTTTGGCACAAGGGGAAAAAAGTTTCATGGGATTATTTTCAGAAGTACTGAAGTTTTTAAGTGTATTCAAATTTCAAAAATCACACAGAAAAAAAATGTTATTTGGAATTAGATATTTTAAATTTTGGCACCTTTTTTCAGGACATAGAATTGATTAATCATGATAATTAGAATGATATACAGAGCAATTTGAATTTCTGTCCCTCAAAACGTGTCAAATTTAACTCATTTTAGATAAATTAGCAAAATATCATTATTTTGAACAAGAGAAAAGTATACCGTCTTGAAATAAGCAATCTATCCTATTCTGGGGGTTTTATTTCTCCTGCCATCTTTTTGAGGCTGAAGTTTACATTACAATGAGAGATTCATTATAATATTTTTAATTAATATATTTTTAACTAATTGTATATATATATATATAATTTCGAAATATAAACTGTCAAAACAGATTCTTCTGACTATATCCCATCTAGTGGTACCTTTGTTGCTTTTAGTGGTTGATGTAGAAATAGCTTCCCATAAATATAGGTATACAATTGTTTACTCTCATATTTTAATAGCGTAGGTAATAAATATGTATTTATATTAAATATTACTTAGATAAATATTGATAACATCTGTAAGTGGAATATTCCATTTATTGAAAATTAAAATGATCCTAGACCCCTTTCCCCCCATCTATGTGAATTCCTTGCAGGCCATAATTAAGACCACTAGGAGTCTAGACTGTTTTGGGAATCACCGATATAGAGCACATGCACACGGTTTAGACTTTTAATTTTTAGTTTTAATATTATATCTCTCTAGGGCTTTTCGTGGTTACAAGGAGAAAAAAATGATTCTTTATCAGTACTTATCTATGTGGAAATATTAATCTACGGTATGGAAATTTGGAAAAAATTATTTCAAACTTTAATATTGTCATAAAAATAGGTTGTACAATGTCCCACCCCCCAATTTTCTATATGCTTAATTCTTGAGTACCATAACACAGTACACAACTTGATAGAATTCTCTTCCAACACACAAGGTATTCATATTTTGTCATGATATCCCTTCAGTTTTCGATATTTTGCTCATGTTAACCTGATTTTCATGATAAAAGTATTCCATGAACTTATTTTTAGTAACTATTATTTAATATATATTTTAGATTTTGATTGATTTACAAAAGTGTTATTTAAAAAGACTGCTAATTTCTTCAAATAACAGAAAAAATTTCTTTGCTGATTGTTTTAAGCTGTGGTAACCAGCTGAATTTTTTTACTTCATAACTTAAAATGAATATAATTCTGCTTATACGTGTTCTGCATTATATTGTATACATCTCATTTTTCTTTTTTACAGAAGGATGTTAGTATAAATTTGTATTCTGGAGTGAACAATATTTCAAGACCTATTTTCTTCATTGCAGATTTTAAACTGAAATTCTCTTAGTCACATCTGTAAAAGAACTTGCACATCTAAAATTAGAAAAATGGCTTTCACTGAAGTGAACTCTACCCATCATTTACATGTTTATGATAATAAAAAGCCTTATGTGTGTGAAATCTGCAACAAGGGTTTTTCTAAAACTGGTTATTTAAAAGCACATTTAAGGACTCATACAAATGAAAAGCCCTATGTTTGTGAAATGTGCTGCAAGAGTTTTTCTCAAACTAGTACTTTAAAATCTTATTTAGCCATTCTTACAAAGGAAAAACCTTATGTTTGTGAAATCTGCAACAAGGTTTTTTCTAAAACTGGTTATTTAAAAGTGCATTTAAGGACTCATACAAATGAAAAGCCCTATTTTTGTGAAATGTGCAGCAAGAGTTTTTCTCAAACTAGTACTTTAAAATCACATTTAGCCATTCGTACAAAGGAAAAACCTTATGTTTGTGAAATCTGCAACAAGGTTTTTTTAAAACTGGTTATTTAAAAGTGCATTTAAGGACTCATACAAATGAAAAGCCTTATGTTTGTGAAATGTGCAGCAAGCGTTTTTCTCAAACTAGTCATTTAAAAGTACATTTACGTATTCATACAAAGGAAAAACCATATATGTGTGAAATGTGTAACAAGGGGTTTTCTCTAAAAGGTGATTTAAAGAAACATTTATGTACTCATGCAAATGAAAAACCTTATATTTGTGAAATATGCAACAAGGGTTTTTCTCAAATTTGTGGTTTAAAAAGACATTTACTCATTCATACAAAGGAAAAGCCTTATGTTTGTGAAGTGTGCAACAAGGGTTTTACTCAAAATGGTGATTTAAAAAAACATTTACGCATTCATACAAAGGAAAAGCCTTACGTTTGTGAAGTGTGCAACAAGGGGTTTTCTCAAAATCGTAGTTGAAAAGTACATTTATGGATTCATACCAAGAAGAAAACTTTATAAAATGGGCTACTAGGTGTTTTTTGAAACTCTCTGTTGGTATAGAGCATATTTATAAATTCATAGGAAGGAAAAGTCATGCATGTTTATAAAATATGCAACATTGCTTTCTCTGAAGACATCTACTTTTAAAACCAACGGAAAATCTCAACTGTCTAATATTGTAGCATTTCTTTTATTTATACCTTTATAATAATGACTTAAGCCTGGTCAACACATAGAAAACTTTTCACATAGGCTTTTATAAGTCTTTTTGATCTAGCTTAAAATTTTTCTCACAGTATTGTAAGAAAGATGTTTTTTTTTTCAAAAGATTATCATTGCTTTCTTAAAGCAAGATAATTGTGGGAACAATAATTTATATATAATTTTTTTTCTATATTTTTTCTATATTTTTTTTTATTGAAAACAATTATAAAATCCCCGTGCACCACAAAGTATCACACGGGGCTTACAGAAGTAAGTATTAAACACACATTCAAGGGAAATAAACAATTAAAAAAAAGAAGTTAAGAAGGATTACAAACAGTTACAACAAATTTACAGAAATTATTGAAAGCACTTCTGGTGGAAAGAAATTGGTGAAAATTCGGTGGCCAATTAATGTTGAGTCTCTTGAACGCCAGTCTTATGATCTTTCTCTCTGACATACTTGGAACACAGAAGGATCACATGTTCTACATTTTCCTCGCCACCAATATTACAGTCACAGAAAGATGAAGGAGCTAAATTAAATTTGTTCAGGTAGCTTTTGAAATTACCGTGACCAGTGAGAAATTGGGTTAATTTGTAGTTAGTGTAAAAATGATAACATGATAGTCTCTTATTAATGGTGGGAAAAAATATCTTTGTTATGCTCCCCTTATTAGAAATGAGATATTCTTGGTTCCAAGACTTCATCATTCTTTCATTCGTGATCTTCTTGTAAAACGATTTAGGAATATTAACGTCAATGTCAATTTTGCGCTTGGTTGCAGCTTTTGCAAGCCAATCGGCTCGCTCATTTCCAAGAACGCCCGTGTGTCCGCGAACAAATGCAAAATCTATTGAGATGTTTTTATCTCTTAGGCTTTTAAGTTGCTTCTGGATCTCGACGATTATATTGTTAGATGAAGAAATACATTTTTAAGAGAATCCAAGGAGGAAAGAGAGTCAGTACAGATGAGGTATTCTGAGATGACACTATTTTGCTCAGTGATATTTTTTATATTACTGTGTGAAAACAAAGAAGTAAAACAGTGATATTTTTTTATTACACTGTAAATTTATATACAATATTCTCATGTATCAATAACTGTAAAGTAAGAAAAAGTTATAAACCAATGGTCGGCAACCTATGGCAGGCTTACCAAATGTAGCACACGGAGCAATTCTCATTGGCACTACACCACTGCAAAATCAAAAGAGTCCACAAAGAAATTGTTTAACAGCTGAACATTTAGAATCATATAGCAAATTGAAAGTCGCAAATTGTTTCATGATACTGCTACATTAAATAGAGGTTCTCACACACACAGGGCAAAGTTCACATTAAAATTTTAATATTTTATTTCAACTATTTGGTATGAACTTTTATTATTTGTTGTTTATGTCTTATTTTTATAAATATTTTTTAAAATGCATAATTTATGTACAATTTTAATATTTTTTTATATTAAAACATAATCATATTTTGTTTACTTCGTATTTTAATGAAATCACTTAAATGGTTTATATTTATGTACAATTTTAATGATTTTATTTTAAAGCATAATCATATTTTATGTTTACTTCATATTTTAAAGAATATACTTAAAAGAAGCATATTTATCTATACAGTTTTAAAGCTTTCTTCAGTCAGTGTTAAAAAATAGAACCCAAATTTGTGGAATATTTTTTCAGATACAAAGGAACTGACACATTAATATTATATTTTGGCTTCACTATCCTATAGATCAGGAATGGTCAACCTTTTTGAGAAGAATGCCACTATTTTAAAAAATGTATATATACATGCTTCCTCTAACTCTTCCAACAAGCAAAAAAATATGAAAAGTTAAAAAAAATGTTACTTACAGGCTTATTATGGGATTTTTAGGCAAAAATTCCTATTTTTCTGCAAGTGCTAGTAGTGAAATTTCAGAATAATTTAATCTATAAGATTAAAGTTCTAACATTTAGATTTTATTATTAACTTTTTAACAGGCCGTAAAATTTAATCAATTTTACAGACTCAACAATCAGATAGGTTAGGTGTTAAAGAAAACAAGCAACTTGAAACACTTAATTCTAGATAAATATTAAACCGTCAATACTTAATGTGGCTTTTGAATTTTTTTTTCTTTCTTTACCAGGATATCTGTCTGGATAAGTTCTTGAAGAGGCTCAAAAAATTATTCTGTTCAAAACAGAAAACGTTTATTTCAGTAACATACTGATTCAAACTGAACAATATATAGCTACCAAATCGTGTAAATTAAGAAAATTGCTCGCTGATAAAAGAAAATTTAATACCATTCGGTTGAATTAAATTTCTTTAATTTTCATATTTCAGCCTAGTATGGTGCTATAGGTCAATAATTCCGATTTGGATTTCGGGTGGATAACAGTTAGCGCTATGCAGAGAAACTGCAAATAAATTTATAAAAAAATCATTCTGTTATAATCTTGAAAATTGCCAAACCTACCACTGGATAAATTTTACAAAATGGATTTTAAATTTATTACAGCTCGGAGTATTAATAATTTTGGTTGATAGTTCCCGCAATAATGTAAAATGTGTTAATCTTTTTTTTTTGTCTTCCTAATTCGAGTAAAAACAAAAGTTTTTTTCTTAAAAGAAAATGTATGACCTACTAGGTTTCAAAAAAATATCTTTTCCCCTTGTAATCTTAAATTTAAATTGTTTAAATGCCCCATATACACTATCGGTAGAAAAAGCAAAGTCCCTTAGCTCCCCCTTTATTCTTGAGTAACAAGCAACCAGTTCATTGTTTTTCTTCCAGATATTTTAAAACACATTCCTTCAAATTCCAAAACCTCGCGACTGCGCTTCTTTTGGAAAGCCAGTGAATAGAACCTTGAAGTGTATTTTCTACTTGATCATTTTCTATTGTACTTTAATTAATAGTGTTTAAAATATTTTTTCAAGAATTTTAATTTTTGAACTGGTCCTCCTGTGCCACTGCTTATACTCTGCCTTGCTCCACTGTGTCACGCGGGTTGCCACCCTTGCTACAGCTAATGATTTATTTTATCATATTATTAAATTCAATCTCAGTTGATCCATTTTTCTGGTATAAAATGTGCTTCGCGTATTTTCTCCTATGCCGTAATTCTGAATGAGTTATCACTTTACACGTTAAAACGAATAAGTGGAATTTATGGAATATTTTGGAAAAAATGTTAAAAGCACTATATATATATATATATAAATTATCAACAGGTGTATGTAATAAAGTTCTAAATCTTAATTGTTGACCTCTTTTTACTATCTCTTAATATATTGCCACCAAAATCAAATTTTCTCAAATTGTTTTTTTTTTTTCTCGCGGCTAATCGAATCATATTGGTAGATTTGTTTGTCACACCACAGCGATAAGAGGGCCTACCCCTGTTATAAACTCTTAGGAATAATTCATAAACCTCTTGGATATTTGTTAAAGTAAATACTGTGAATCTCAGTTTATTGATATTTATAAGTTTCCAAGAATTTTTTTAAATAGCAATCCAAAATAAGTGGGTGTATTTTCAGCATGATGATGCATAATGATTCTAGTCTTAGCCCTACTCTGCATGATTTTTTTTCTTTTTGTGTGAGATAAACCAGGGTGATATAATTCCTGCTCTATATTAAAGGGAAAATGTTTTTAAAAAATGCGACTATATAAATATGTTGCATAAAGAAATTAAAAAACTGTATGATGAAATTAACCATTATCGTGCAAATTTACTTGTTAAGTTCAGCACAACAAAAACACAAAATGCAAAACTTTTTCAATTCCTACTATTTCACTCTCTATATATTTATTTATTTATTTTGTTGGAATTTCCAATCGTAATAAAATACATTTTCACGCGCTCAATTGAGCTAAAATTTTATATTAAGGATTATTTTGATGACAATACAATAGTTTAATTATAATTAATAAAAATTGATTGATTAAAAGTAATTATTTAAAGAAACAAGTACAGCCACTTAGGCATCATTTTTGGTGACTTGTGTCAAACCTTGAAGTTTTTTTTTTCTCACGTTTTAAAGCATTCAGTTGAACTGAAATTTTATATACACGATTGTTTTGGATGACAATACGATACTTTAATGGTAATTAATAACAATTAATTACCACTTAATGTTGCGATTCGGTCATGTATATACATATTTATATTAATTGGAGCTCTTTAATAAAAAGTAGCTAAGATAAAAAAATTTCTTTTTTGATCTAAGTAGGAATTGTGACTTAATTTTTTTTTACTATAGAAATATTACTTGTTTTCACTCATTATCGCTTTTTTAACAAAAAAATCACGGATCACTTATTAAAAAAAAAAGAAACGAGCATTTCAGTAGTCGTATATGATGTGTAGCATCTGACATGTTATCTTAGTAAATACGCAATAGGAACTTATATCCTGAAAAAAATGAATTGGGTATGATTGGAAATAATTTTCTATCGAATAATTAGATCTTTAATGAAAATTTTATTTAATTAACACAAGGAGAAATGCAATTTTTTTTATCAAAAATAATAATTCTTGATCAATTTGGGGAAGAGCGGAGACAGTAGACTTATGATAACTAATACATGACACATATACTTGTGATTTCAAAGTATTTAAAAACCGTTGAAAAAAACAGCATGAGTAGCATTACCACTGTTAGTTGTCGAAACATTTTGATTTGTGTTGATTTCGAGCTTGAATTAATCATTCAAAAAAGCTATGAGCGGCTCAGATTTTGACAAACTGAAATTACAGGAAATCTTTAATTTTTTGTACCGTTTGATTTCAAGAAATGTATGCGACCACCGAAATCACTGTTTGTCCGTTTTCAAATAAGCATTCTGCCGCACATATGTCCCCCAATATCGTTACTAATGATACCCAGTCCACTTGTTTGACGATAAGTAATATTCATATGAGGAGTCACAACATGTGAGTTTTTCTGTTTGCGATAGATCGCAATACCAGCTGCTCTGCAGCCCGGTCGCTTAAACTGTACGCAGCAATCGAAGTTAGGTATCTCGAAACACGTTCGTCACTATCTAACTACGTCTCTGACAACATGAGTAACGAACACTCATGAAATAACGTCGTCGAAATCTATTTGGTGAGCTCTTTGACAATTGAGCGTAAGGATCGCAAGTTTATCCTGGGTGAAGTCTAAGACTTGCTGGTATGTGCAAAGTGGATTTACAGTATCATTGGGTGGATGACCGAAGTATCTACTTCTTCCGAGCTATAACCTTTTATTTTTAGGATTTTTTGAGTGACTGTGACGAATTCACACTTGCCAAAAAATATCTTCAAAAACGGTGCAAGCACTGAAAATGAAAACAAATTTCGAT
>BMAU01005904.1:0-81668 GCA_019973935.1 Trichonephila clavipes | reverse complement strand
TTAATGCCTCTTCGAAACAACATCAAGTCTTTCTTTGAATGGCATTTTATATAAAAGGCGAGATTTTGCAGCACGATTTATTTTCAATTCTTTGAGATTTAGGCAGCACACATTTGTCCTTACAACGGATATTTCAAAAATGTTTAGACAGATTTTAATTAACCCCGGTCATAGAAATTTGCAGATGATTTTATGGAAAGACAGTGTGATGGTCCTGTACAAAACATACAAACTCAACACTGTAACTTACGGCACTACTTGTGCACCCAATCTTGCTACCTGAACCATTCAGCAATTAGCTAGGGACGAAGGGAGAACATTATTCTTTGGCTGCATCAGTTACAATCAGAGACATTTACATGGATATTTTAACAGGTAGTTCAGACTTTCAAGAATTTCAAAAACTACAATTAAAATTAATTAGTTTATTTAAAAAAAAGCGGTATGAGCCTAATAAATTGGTGTAGCAATACTCAGAAATATTGAATTCAATACCTAAAGAAGAGCAATCTTGGGATTTCTATTGCCAATCATCAGACCAAACAATTAAAACTCTAGGAATCATTTTAGGAGTCAACAATTTGATTATTTCTCTTTTAAGACCGTTGTGAACTGCCGTGAGTCGTATACAAAAAAGAGAAGTTTTATCCCTTATTGCATCGTTTATTTGACCCCTTGGATTCTTGGGGCCAATTCTGACTAAGGCCAAATTAATATTACAGAAACTTTGGGTTCTCAAATTAGAATGGGATGAACCTCTCCCCAATCCAATAACTAAAGAATGGAACGACTTTGTGTCTATCCTGCCAGTTATTCAAAATATCCATGTTTTCTTTTCTTTTAAACTTTTCTCTTTAAATCCATTCGTAGATGGCAATCAAATTTTGAGGGTTGGAGGGCGTTTGCAAAACTCGGATTTAACTTATAGTCAGAAACATCAAGCTATACTCATGCAGATTTTGCCAAGATCAATAGCGAGGAAAATTGTGCATGAATGCGTAGTTTGTTTCAAAAATAAACCTATTGTAGCAAAAACCAACTTATGGGATCTTTACCTCGAGAGAGAGTAAACCCTAGTTTTCCTTTCCTGCATACAGGAATTCATTATTGTGGACCCTTTTCATAAGGTATAAACACCAGAGAAAGGGTACTTACCAAAAGATATATATGTAGCCATTTTTGTTTGCTTAGCCTCAAAGGCCGTCCATCTCGAAATTGTCTCGGATTTGACCACAGACGCCTTCCTTGCTATCTTGAAGCGTTTTTGTAGCTAGACGCGAGAAATGTGCTACTATATCATCAGATAATGCCAAAAACTTTGCTGGAGCTAATCGAGAATTAAAAAGATTACATAATCTCCTAAAATGTCCTGAAGAAAAACTTTCTTCTTATCTTTCTTCTGAAGGGATTTCTTGGAATTTCATGCCACCTAGAACTCCAAATTTTGGTGGACTTTGGGAGGCAGGAGTTAAATCATTCAAATTTCATTTAAAAAGAGCTGTAGGAAACCTAAAGATGACTTTGGAAGAATTCTTAACCATAATAACACAGATTGAAGGAATTCTGAATTCTAGACCAATAACTCCTTTGTCAGAAGATATTGACGACTTGGAAGCGCTTACCCCAGGCCATTTCTTGATTGGAAGACTCATTACTTCCATTTCTGAACCTAATTTGTTAGACAAGACAGAAAACACACTTTCTTGATGGCAAAAATTAACAAAAATAGTTCAGCATATTTTGGACAAAATGGTCTCGCGATTATTTAAACAATTTACAGCATCGAAACAAATGGCAATTTCACAAAGATAACGTGAAATTAAATACAATGGTTCTAATAAAGGATGATAACCTTACAGTAAATAAATTGAGCTTAGATCCCATTACCAAGCTATTTCCTGGTACGGATGGGAAGGTTCGCGTTGTGGAAATAAAAACTAATAAGGGCAATATTAAACGCAGCATTGGGAAGGTGTGTGTTCTGCCCTTGGACAATTAATATGTAATTTGTGAAAAAGTTTCTTCTCTTGATTTATGTAAAGCCTTATTTGTTTATTATGTTTTATATCTTCTTTGGTTTATGTGATTCTGTATATTGATTGAATGTAATTCAACGGAGGGGGGGGGGGATATTCAGTCCGTAATTGTTGCGAATGCCATCCGCCGACTGAGCATCTCCGCCAATGTTTTGATGTAACCCTCCGCTTTAGTTGTTGTAGTAGCTTCCATCTTGGAACAGCGTGCGAATAGCACCATCTCGAAATAAACCAATTTACAGTCCAAAAGTCGCAACGTTTTAGTTAAAACACGAACCAGCATTTGAAAACAAACATTTGTAAAACAACAATCTATACTATATAATTATAGTCATATACAGGAAAATAAATACATACATAAAAATATAGTTTACACAATTTATTTAACTGTGTTGTCACATTTAATTTTCTTTCCTTATATCTTTGGTACGTTTTCTCCCACAAAAGTAGTTATATATTCATTAACACATTGTTACAAATAAGAATTAAATATGGCGTAAAACTTTGGTACCATGCATAGTTATGAACAAAAATTCACACACACTTTTTGCAATAACAAGCTTTAAAAATTACCAAAAAATAAAGTTCTCACACAAATAAAAATAAAACAATTAAAAAATAATTTTGCTCTCCTAATACTTGGAGCCTCCCGAATAACAAAGTTATTAAATATCATAAGCATCTGTTTCACATTTTGTTTTTCAACATTTGTTAGACATAAATCCTTCAAAGTTAAACCATACGTAAACTTTACTAAATTATGACTTTCTATGTCATATACGTAGTTGTTTTAAGCGTACAGATGTTTTCTTCTAATAATGAAATTTTATTATGAACTTCAAAATCTGGAAAATGAAAATATTGACCAGTATTTTCTTTTTGATCAACCCAATTGTTACGAATGCATTTAAAAAAAGGTACTGAATCTTTAAAAAAAAGGAATTGAAAGAATCAGAGGGATGTGGATATATACAATGCTCAATTTTGGGGGAACCGAAAAGTTGGGGATTGCTTTTGGATTTATAAAATTAATGTCAGAAACTATACCTATAATTTTTAATCCTATACCATATATTTCTATGATAGTATTTTTACAACCACAAACAGTTTTTTCAATGGCATTATAAAAACAACTTCTTTAAAAAAAAGACTGAATCATGAAAACATATGTTCAAGTAGCAGCTTGTTCACTGATACCAAGATTATTTTATCACCTTTAAAATCTAAACATGATTTTAAATGAATTTCATCAAGCTTCTCAGTATGACAGTTTTGTCAACAGATTTTAAGAGGGTTATTTTTTTTCTTCATGCATGCTAGAAAGTTTTCGTTTTAATTGTTCTGTGTAAGGGTTAGTTTTAAAAGATGAACACGTTTTCTGCAAATTTCTGCGACGGGAATATCGAGATATCCTAAATTTCTAAAAAAATTATAGATTTTAGTAGATATGGAATTGTAATATAGAAAAAAAACCTTATAGTTATTGAGGAATATTTAAAAGAAAACCTGTTACTGGCTAAAAATTTTTAAGTTAGTTAATTAGGAAATAGAGTACACAATTTTTTTCATCAAATCTAAATCTGAAATAAAATCAAGTGCTGTAGGAAAAATATGGGACCTTTAAATATCTATAAGAGCCAGCTGATGTAATATTTTATTTACAACAATAGCATTATTAACTTTTACAGAAAATTTGTACTTACTATAATTGATGTATGTTTGTTTGACTTATACATGTTGAAAAATCTAACTATTTATGATTACTGATGATTTAATAACAGGAGATATTGTCATGTCTAGCATCATAATTATTACTTGATCTTTTTATATAAACAACTTTCCAGTGGCGTAGCGAGGGTTGCCGTAGGAGCCAAAGCCCAGGGTGGCATACGACAAGGGGAGGCGGCAGGCACCACGATATTTAAATTCAAAAGATATTTCAAACTCCAAATCGCGCTCAAGCGAGAAAACTGAAGAAAACGAGTGAAAGCTTTAATACACGCACAGATGCAAGAAGTTTATTAGCCGCTATGCAATAGCATTCGTTTTTATATTACTTAGGCTTCTGGCAACCGGTACTGTGTGAAATCAATAATGCACAAACATAATTGCAAACAGAGGGTCTACATATCCATCAATGTACTAAAAAAGTACTTGCTTTACAGACCGTATTAGACCATGACATGTCGAAAAATGTTTTCTTTAAGAGACAGAGTAACTGCTAAAATTCGACAAAGTTTCCATCAGTTGCAGAATCTAGCGTAATAATATACTTTGCCCGAAGAGATATTGAGTATAAACGAACTTAAAGCGCACGTTTACAATTAAGCTTCCGTAGCTGCAACATCCCCAGGATGTAAAAAAAAAACAACAACTCATTAGATCCGGCTCTCTGGGTTTAATAAAACATATTATTGAGTCCAAACTAGAGGATTGCTTACTCAACATTGTCATAATGTTGAGAATTTTTTCAACATCTGCTATCAGTAACGCCAATTGCGAGAAAAGCTTCTCTAAGATAAGATTAATCAAAAGTTATCTCAGATCAATCATGCACATGTTAAGTCAAACAAATTTATCTATTCTAGTAATTGAACATAACACATACATATATTGATATTTACAATTATATAAAAGATTTTGCTACGAAAAAAAACCCAGAAAAGTGCCTTTTAATCCATAAACAAAATTTATTAGCTGCTTTTTTTTTACTTTTACTAATTTTCTTGACTAATAATCAAAATAGAGGGACGGCAAATTTCAAGTAGGTCCAAGGCAGCGAAAGACCACGCTACGCCACTGCAACATTCTATATGTCCTGAAGCTTTTCTGTACTTGCACTCTACTAATTCTGTGTACGCTGTACTAATTCTGGAAAAGAATTAAATATTTATTTTTTACGAATTCCTCTTTGGAAAAAAAAATTTGTTTTCTTTAATTGATTGTTGTAAATGTTCATATCTTAGCTGCCTCTGTTTAAGAGATTCTCTAGCGGGATTTGTAGAGTTTCACATCTATTTTGGGAACTGTTCGAAAAATTTGCACAATAAAATTTTGTAAACTGAAACGCTTTAAGGGCAACCATATTTCCTATTCGCTTTTTTTCGTCGTAAGCTTCTATGTTTCTTTGTATTGTATATCACCAGCAAAGTATAAATCACAAACCTAAAATTAAAAATAAATATATTACTATACATCAACAAAAAACTCATTTATTTAATGAAATTTTTGTTTATTTTGTCAGCATATGGTTGCCATCATAGCAAACTTGATACAATGTAATCCTTCTTGTCGGGAAACCACGCAGTCTACATTAATGCAAGCAATTCTAGAAAACGAAACTCATTATTGTCGTTAAAGGCTTGGAAATCGGTACTCACTACCTCTAAATACGGTGCCTACTCCAACACTTGCTGTCGTAGCAAACAAACTTCAGGCACCAGATGTGATTCGTCGACACTGAGTCGTGTTTATCTGTTTTTGGCTTATTTTTACACCCTTGTATTTTTCTTTACTTTAAAAATCATCCTAATAGTTCAGATATCAACAAGCATTTTTTTCTGAAAATGTTATTTATTTGTATTTCGCATATTAAAATACAAAATAATTAATAAATGGTTTGCTTACGTCCATATTTACAATGACTCTGAGCTCTTCATTAAAAGGGGTTTTCTTTTACTTACACACTATTAATACTAAAAGTATTTTTGTTAATTCTGTAAAAAGTTTTGATAAATAACACACAAAAATATTTATTTGCAAGAGCAAAAATACTAGACAGTTTTTGCCTCATTAACAATGCTTGTGTGTGCCCATTTTTAAATTCAAATTTTATTACGGCAACAAAATATTTGTTAGGTAAACAAAAATGAATTACCAATGTTTATATAAGAAACTCAAAAGTCTTATCCAACAACCTACTAAAGTTATCAGCAGACTTTTAAATTAAGATATTATTACAATTTCCATAAATAGAATAAAGTTAAATATTTTGCCTTTTTAAATTGTTTGATGGAGCAAAATCTTTTCTTTGTGTTACTGTAATCCATTTTCTTCAAAGAGTGTCCTCTTTTACCAAAGTAAACATTGGGACTGCTGTGGTACTAACAACTGCAATAACAATTCGGGGTTACACAAGTGTAAACATAATTTTCTTTACTTATCAAATCTTATTCTCTCAGAATCCTAAAAAAAAACTGTAGAATGTAGCAAGCAACACAGCTATAAGCACCATAATGATGCAGGCGAAAACTAGACAAACACAAGCAGGTTTTCTATACGCAAGCAAGCTTGGTACTCATTTATCGACTCACTGCAGTAGGGATGAAAGGCTGAGTCGATCTTGTCAGCCCAAAAATAAGGACGTGATTACCTATTATTTTTTTTAAACGAGTAAAATGCAAGAGAAGAAATCACTCTTTACAGCAGGTCAACTTCATCGAGAAAGAGTTACTGATGGGAGAGATCACGGGGTTTTATTTTAATTTGTAGTAACTACACTCACAAGACTAAAATGTAAAATCCCTTGTGGCTCTCTTTCAATGAGAAACTCTTATTACCCCTATCCTCTTTTGGACAGCTGACAACGTACATTGTATAATGATAGGAATGTCAATTGTGACCTCACTCCCTGATGGGGAGAAAGCTAAGATATAGAAACACATCAAATTTCATGATTTATTATATACTCTCACTTCGAACCCTTCAAGTTCCAACATAATAGAACACTGATATTAAACATACAGAGTACAAATAAGGAAATAAGATACGTTGAATGCGAAATACCAAATTCGCACTCAATATTTCAGAGAATATATATCTATTTTTTTAAACAATAGATATATATATCTATTTTTTAAATATATATATATATATATATATATATTTATATATATGTATGTATGTATGTATGTACATATGTATTTCGAATGTAATCCAAAATCCGCCCTTAAAATTTGCCGCCACGGGCTGGGGTCCGATTTGTCCAGACCTAGATCCGCCACTGCAATATAGTTACTGTCACCCTTTTTCAGCAATATTTTCTTTTAAGAGTCGCGATGGTTCCGTTGTTAAGAAATCTAGATTTATTATTCGTGGATAATTCGGGATTTATTTTTAACACATTTATTGAAAGGATTTTAGTGTCTGGAGCAGAAATGAATTTTCTAATACTATTCACAAACTTATACATTATCAACAATTTTTAATAAATTGCTATTTTTTTTTTCGTAAAAATATAAATGAAAAAAAAAAAAGAAAAAAAGTAATATGAAAAATGTAAAATAAAAAATACTGCACTGCAAGTATATATTTCACTTCAAAATTATAGCTTTCAAATTTATAAAAAATATTCAGTATAAAATAATCTACGCGCGCGCGCGCGTTGTGTATAACAAATCATCTCTGAATAAATTAAATAGAGTGAGATTCAGTAAGAAATTTGATGATTTCAAAAAAATATGATTCCTTTATTCTCCTTTTTAAATTAGGATAATAAAAGAAAAATAGATTTAGGATAATAAGATATTGTCTAGATTAGATTCTGCCTCGATGTTCACCAAACATATTGTATTGATTATGCTAATATGTGAATTTTTTATAAGTATAAATAATGAATTTTTTTAGTACTGGCAAAAATTTAAAGTGTGTAATTTTGCATTTATGTCTTTTATTTGTAAAAGGAATATATTTTACCTTCATATTTAAATGATGATAATTCTTTTCTTTGGGAAAAAAAAACTTGAAACTTTACTTTTTGTTGATATTTTTAAAAAATCTTTTCATCTGATTTTGAGATAAAAAAAATTTTAAAATGTTATTTCCAGAAATCGTTGAAAATATTCTAATAATGTTTTCGATCCAAAAGAAGCTGAATATTAGGAATACAATGTATTACTCCACGGAGTTTTCCCGTGAGGAGAACCATATCGCATATGGTTACTACAAAACGGTTGATCTCAAGGATAGACCTTAGCGATCGAATTTTGGCTAGAGAAGAATGATTTGGCAGTGGAAAATCCCAGCGCCCGATTTCAAAGATTTCCCTCTTTATTTATGTTTAAGGGTGGCTCGATGGGCGGACAAACTGGGCCCCTCCCGCGGCAAATCTTAAGGGCGGCATTTGGATCGAATTTGAAAAAAATGTATATACTCTTTGTTACAAATTTTTTTTATATATTTTCTGAATATTATTGTGTGTGAATTTGGTACTTCATTAAACGTATCTGAATTCCTTATTTTGCACTCTTTATGTTTAATATCAGTTTTCTTTTATGTTGAAGTTTTCGAGGAGGGAGTATATGTTAAATGATAAAATTGATGTTTACATATCTGTCACAAGTAACTTTCTCCCCATCCAGGTATAAGATCACAATGGACATTCTTTGCACCCATACGATGTCCGGTGTCAGCTATCTATAAGAGGACAGGGGTAATAAAGAGTTTTTGGTAGATAGGAAGCCACATAAGATATTTTATTTTAGTTTTGTGTGTAGTTACTATAAGTTAAAATAAGCGCTTGTGATCCTCACCATCAGTAAACTCTATTTCGAAAAAATTGGCTTGCTGAAAAGAGCGATTCCCTCTCTTACATTTTACTCGGTTTAAATACTAACAAATAATTATTATGTCGTTAATTTCAAATTGTTTTGTATTTTCTAAGACTCAAAATTACATACATAAAGGGTGTTTTTTTAGAGGTATAGAACTTTAAATTGCAATAAAACAACGATGTATTATTCGATTGACATGAATTTTTTTATTCGAAAGATAATCTTGTGGCGTTACATTTTAAATGTGATTTCTGGCATATGACTACCATGGCTGGCTCGGATGTAGTCCAATCTGGACGTCCAATTTTCGATGACTTTTTCCAACATTTGTGGCCGTATATCGGCAATAACACGGCGAATGTTGTCTTCCAAATGGTCAAGCGTTTGTGGCTTATCCGCATAGACCAATGACTTTGCATAGCCCCACAGAAAATAGTCTAGCGGTGTTAAATCACAAGATCTTGGAGGCCAATTCACAGGTCCAAAACGTGAAATTAGGCGGTCACCAAACGTGTCTTTCAATAAATCGATTGTGGCACGAGCTGTGTGACATGTTGCGCCGTCTTGTTGGAACCACAGCTCCTGGACATCATGATTGTTCAATTCAGGAATGAAAAAGTTAGTAATCATGGCTCTATACCGATCACCATTGACTGTAACGTTGTGGCCTTCATCGTTTTTGAAGAAGTACGGACCAAGGATTCCACCAGCCCATAAAGCGCACCAAACAGTCAGTTTTTCTGGATGTAACGGTGTTTCTACATACACTTGTGGATTAGCTTCACTCCAAATGCGGCAGTTTTGTTTGTTGACGTAGCCATTCAACCAGAAGTGCGCTTCATCGCTAAACAAAATTCGCTTATGAAAATCGGGAACAACGGCAATCTCGTTTTGGGCTCATTCGACGAATCTAAGTCTTGCTTGATGATCGTTTTGATGAATTGCCAAACCAAACTGAGAATAAATCACTTGACAGCTGTTAAATCGGTCGCCATCTTGGAAAGTAATGCCAACTTAAACTTCTATACCTGGAAAAAAACACTCTTTATAATCCATAAATATATATACAGATAGCTATAGAACCTAAGTATAACTATTCAATATAGGAAATATTAGGCACAGTAGTACAATAACAAACTCCAGGCCTTAGGAACCAAGATTCTGATTGTTGGAAAGAATTATTCAAGTTTTATAGGTGTTAATATATGTGTGTGTGTGAACAGTGGCGGCGCTAGACCACGCGTGGACGTCGGCGAAATTAGGGTTCGCGAGGCCTCCTTTTTTCCCAGTCAAGAAAAGGTTAAATTACATAAGCCGAATTATAGTTAAACTAATGTATGAGTAAACGAGATTTATTGCAAATCAAATGATGACAAAAATTACACAAATAGAAATTAAAATAAACGAACATTTCGGTTTTGGTCTCACTGCACTTTTTCAGGATTATGTCATTGCTAACACTAGCCGCTATTTCAGCTTCAATTGATAGAACTGATAACGCATATAGTCTCTTTTGACTCATCGTGCTTCTCAAGTAGGTCTTAATCAATTTTAATTTTGAGAAGCTTCTCTCAGCGGAAGCTGTACTGACGGGAACTGTGAGCATGATTCTAATTGTTATATAAATATTTGGATATATTTCTTCCAAATTATTTTCTAAAATGTACTGAATGAGTTGTTTCGTGTCGTTGATAGAGTCTAGTGAATTCGTTTTTAAAAGTTGGAGTTCTTCATATAGTTCGAAAGGCTGTATGTCGCTGTTTTCGCCTTCCCAAAGTATTGTACCTAAATCACTATAATATTTGAGGTCTTCTTTTGATATATAGAATTTAAATAATTGATATCATAAATAAAACCAAATTGTTCAAAATATTCATTGAGCGCTTTAAATCGACATTCGGTGTCGACTATAATAGCATCAATCATTGTGTTAAAAAAGTTAACTCTGTACTGCATTTCAAAAGATTGAATAGGTTCATCAATATGTTCATAACCAAACATTCTTTTTTTTCCTGGCTGTTCTTTTTTCTTTAAATTGAGACTCAATTTGGAAAGTTCTTTTCTCTACAAATAATCGAGCTTGTGCAACACTAGGGTAAAATCCTGTATTACGGAATTCTTGAATCCAGCGGCAAAGTGACCGTAAAGTATCAATAGCGACTTTCAAGTTGACTTGAACCGATTGCCATAATTTGCTTATATCATCAAATTGCAAAAATATTGCTTTTACTGCTCCGATTCTACTTTCCCACCTTGTTTCAGACAGAGGATTTAATGTCAATTTTAATTTAGTTTTTACAATATCCCAACGCTTACTTGACTTCGAAAACAGAACATAGATTTTATTGATGAAGCCAAAAAACGTTTTGGCTGTTGCAGAAGAGTTAGCTGCATCAATCAAAAGCAAATTCCAACTGTGGCATGCGCACGGCGTGAAAAATGCTCTTGGGTTTATATTGAGTATACTTGTTCTGACACCTTTATTAATACAGTCCATATTGGCGCCATTATCATATCCCTGCCTCGACAGTTTTGTAATATTGAATTTGTTATATATTCTCCCGTTGTTTCTGCGAACGAATTCAATATTACAAGAACTGGATAGAAATGGTCTAGATATCCAAAACTGTCGAGGGCAGGGATATTATAATGGCGCCAATATGGTCTGTATTAATAATGGTGTCAGAACAAGTATACTCAATATAAACCCAAGAGCATTTTTCACGCCGTGCGGATGCCACAGTTGGAATTTGCTTTTGATTGATGCAGCTAACTCTTCTGCAACAGTTAAGGAATTACAAAATCTTAATATTATTGACATTTGTTCAACGCAGCTGACATCCCTGGTACAATCGAGCAATAAGGCGTAGTATTTTCTTTGTTTAACTCTGTGTATAATTTGTTCAATAACTGATTTAGACATTAATGAAATTAATTCATTTTGGATGTCGTGGCTCAGATAATGTTGAGTAAGTTGTTTTTCATTAATACGTTGCTTGGGCTCCCGTAGGGTCAGATCATATTTCGATAACAACTTAAATAAATCTATAAAATTGCCACTGTGTCTCCTATCGTTCAATTTAACGGATTCTCGATTAGTTTGCCGCGTTGCTTGGTTAGGCATTCTTCACTACAACACGGTTGAATTAAATAACAATAAACATTTATTAACTTTAAAGATTAAATGAGCAATTAAGAGGTAAACTTCTAAAAACTACAACACATGGTGAATCAGGCACGCTACAAGAATAACAGATCAATTCAGTTCAGTTTTGGAGTCATTATGTTGAGCTGTAAGGTCGCTGCATACTCCCCTTCCAGTGTCAACGATACCTAGTTGGAAGATGAACTTTGCGACCAGAACGTGTAGATGGCTGGGTAGGCGTTGAAGCTGTTGGATCAGATTCCACAGTAGCAGGTGTTGAAGCTGTTGCATTAGGTTCCACAGTAGCAGGTGTTTCATTCTTGGTTTGAGGTAGTTGCAAGTCCTCAGTGTTAAGAAAGAAGGCAGGTTTGCATCTATCAATAGATACAGATACCCGTTTAACATTGATGTCAAGGAAAACACTTTATCCTTCCTTTGTAAGACTTTGAAAGGGCCATCATAGGGTTGTTGAAGTGGACGACGTAACATGTCTCGGCGAAGAAAAACATGTGTTGCTTCCAACAGTCCTGGATGGATAAAAACTGGACGTTTGCTATGGTGTTTTGGTGGTTTAGGGTGAAGTGATTGCATGTGAGACTTGAGTTTCGAAACAAAATTCACAACATCATGGTCTGGCTTGGAAGAGTCAAACATCTCCCCTGGCAGTCGAATAGTGGTTCCAATAATTAATTCAGCTGGGGTACACAGAATATCTTCTTTAAGAGAAGCTCGTAGACCTAGTAAGATGATAGGGAGTACTTCTGTTCAATGCTCAGTAGCATGGCATTTGATTGCACTTTTCAATGGGCGGTGCAATTCTTCGATCATCCCATTAGCTTGAGGGTGGTATCCAGTTGTACGACACTTCTGAACACCAAGTAGTTTGCTAAGAGCTTTGAAGAGCGAGGATTAAAACTGCCTGCCCCTGTCGGTTGTGAGAATTGCAGGAGTTCCAAAGCGAGACACCCAAGAGGAAAAGAAGGCCTCAGCCACAGTCTCAGCAGTTATGTCTTTGAGAGGTTGGGCCTCTGGCCATTTCGAAAAACGGTCAATCATTGTCAGGCAATAGGTGTAGCCATTTGATGGAGGTAGAGGTCCAATGAGATCCAGATGAACATGATCAAAACGTTGGGAAGGTTCTTGAAATGATGAAAGAGGTGATCTAGTATGACGATGAATTTTGGATTTTTGGCAAGCTAGGCAGTGTCTTGCCCACTTAGCTACATCTGATGAGATTGATGGCCAAACAAAACGCTGCTTCATCAAATGCACTGATCGACGTATGCCAGGATGGGATAAATTATGCATAGCAGAGAAAACCTCTTGGCGATGCTGTTTTGGGACGTAGGCTCTGGCTGTGCCCGTTGATAGATCACACATATTTTCAGTAGACGAATTGGGAAAAGTTACCTTTTTGAGTTCCAAGGAAGTTCCAGATGCTATTAGGGTGTGAAGCTCCTGATTAGTCTGTTGTGTCTCAGCAATACAGTCATAGTCAATTTGACTTGGGAAGGTGATTGCAGAAACACGAGAGAGAACATCAGCAGCAATATTGTCAGATCCTGGAATGTGTACAATATTTGTGGTGAACTGAGAGATGAAATCCAGCTGACGGATCTGCCGTGGAGAACACTTGTCACTTTTTTGCCTAAAAGCATAAGTGAGAGGCTTGTGGTCATTAAACACTGTGAAATCTCTAGCTTCCAGCATATACCGAAAGTGTCGGATAGCCGAGTAGATAGCAAGGAGTTCACGGTCGTAGGCACTGTAAGACTTTTCAGATGAAGTAAGTTTTCTGGAAAAGAAAGCCAATGGCTGTAGCTCAGAGTCCACAACTTGGTGAAGTGCACCTCCTATGGCATAATCAGAGGCGTCCACATGAAGAGCAAGCGGGGCAGAAGGTGAAGGATGAGCAAGAAGTGCAGCATCAGCAAGAGCTTGTTTACACCTCTGAAATGCTGTAATTGCCTCAGAAGACCAGTGTAAAGGCTTTGAGTCCTTCTTACCTTTAGAACCTTTTAAAAATTCACTTAAAAGATACTGTTGTTCAGCTGCTTTGGGCAAGAAACGTCTATAAAAATTTAACAGTCCTAAAATTTTCTCAGAGAGCCAACAGTCTCTGGTTGTTTGTAATCAAGAACTGCTTGAACTTTGTCAGGCAATGGCTTAATGCCATCAGGAGTGATAAGGTGGCCAAGGAAAATGAGTTCAGTCACACCAAATACACATTTAGAGATATTTAGTTTTAAACCATATGAGCTCAGTCTTTGGAATATAGTTCTTAAGTGAGAACGATGCTCCTCAGTATTTTCTGAGTAACACAAAATATCATCCAAGTAGACAAAACAAAAGGAAGTCCTCTTAGTACTTCATGCATGAATCGCATAAAGGTTTGTGGTGCATTCACAAGGCCAAAACACAAATGGGTATATTCGTAAAGACCCCATGGAGTTGTTACAGCTGTCTTAGGAATATCACACTCAGCTATAGGGATTTGGTGGAATGCCTTAAAATGTCTATTTTGGAAAAGTCATTCAAATAAGGCAGGGGATAGCTGTCGAACTCAGTAACAGAATTCAGTTGCCTGTAATCCCCAACAGGTCTAACTGTAGAGCCAGATTTGGGCACAACATGAAGAGGAGAACTCCAGGGACTTTTGGAAGGTCTAATAATGCCTTGAGCAAGAAGAAATTCAAATTCTACCTTCACTGCATCATACAGTTTAGGGTGTAGCCTTCTAGGCCTGGCAGTGACTGGTGGGCCAGTAGTAATAATATGGTGGACTGTGCCATGTGATGCTGATTTGGAAATTAAAGAAGGGTTGCTGAGGTCTGGATATTCCGATAAGATGTTTTTAAAACTAATGTTTGCATCTACAGTGAGGATTGAGGGCTGTACAATATTTGAAAAACACAAGAAGTGAAAAGAGAAGTTTCCACATCCACCAACCTTTTTTTTAAGGTCGATTAAAAGGTTGAAGTGCTTTAGAAAATCAGCACCAATTATAGGAGATGATACATAAGCAATTATGAAAGTCCTGATAAGAGGTCGCCTCAGACCCAGGTTCAGTTCTTTACGGACCATACCATAGGCTGGAATTTTGGTATTATTAGCAGCAAATAAGAAGTTAGACTGAGGTGATTTATTCATAGTTGGAGAAGGTGGGATGACACAGATTTCACTTCCAGAGTCTATGAGGAATTTCTGGCCAGACTTGCGGTCTAATAAAAATAACCGGCTGGTATGTTGCGAGGGCTCTGCCATTCCAGCTATGACAGAGCTTACTCGTTTTTTTGCACAAATGCACAAGGTGAAACACACTTGCGGGCCCGCTCTTTATAACGGCGATGATAGTAGCAGATGCCACTTCCTCTATTGACACTCCTAGAGCGTGAATGTGATCTCCGGCGGTCAGAACTATATCATTGGTGGCGAGAGGAATTGCGCTCTCTTGTCAGTTCAGCAACTTGTAGAGACAGCTCTTGGATCTGCCTGGCGAGAGAGTCCATGGTTGGTTGAGCACTGCATGAAGATGACTGGGATGGTGGAGGAACAGTTGTGGCCGCACAGATAGTCGAGGACGCACCAACAACCTCAGAAACCTTATCAGCGATGATAGCCAGTTTATCCAAAGACTCTGAGGATGCAGACAAAACAGTCTGGATATGTGGTGGCATTCTTTTGAAGCCACAAACTTTGCAGAAAGGCGTCCTGGAGTTGGCCATTAGACAGCTCTTTCATTTTTCGCAACAGGTGGCTGGGCTTCTCATCTCCTAGCTGAAGGTCAGTAAGCAGTTTCTTAATTTTTTGAGTCTCCGAGTCGCTAAATTGGGTGATGAGCCGCTGCGAGAGAGTGTGATATTTGTCACTGTTCGGAGGGCTTAACACAATGTCCGACACGTAGGAGAGAGTTTCAGCATCCAGGTTCGCAACCAAAGCAGAATACTTAGTATCATCACTGGAGATACCACTGAATGTGAATGCATGGTCGCATTGCGCAATCCATAGACGAACGTTGGATTTCCAAAACGGCGGCAGCCCGCAACGCAATACGAGCGACTTCAACAGTTTCACTAGTCATATTGTTGAATAAGAAGGAAGCGAAACGAAACTCCGAGCAGATGCTTCAAGTGGCCTTGAGGAGAAGGAGAAAAAAAATCTTTCGCTACGTACTGATCATCCGTAGTAGAAAAATTTGTATTGCATTCGCCAGTAGAACAGAATAGCTTACGTGTTTTTAAGTCCAAAAGGGGTCACCACTGCCGCGTTGCGTGGTTAGGCATTCTTCACTACAACACGGTTGAATTAAATAACAATAAACATTTATTAACTTTAAAGATTAAATGAGCAATTAAGAGGTAAACTTCTAAAAACTACAACACATGGTGAATCAGGCACGCTACAAGAATAACAGATCAATTCATTTCAGTTTTGGAGTCGTTATGTTGAGCTGTAAGGTCGCTGCAAGTTCTAAATGATAAATTGTGTGACGCTAAGTAGTTTATTATATCATTCTTTCAAACAAATTATACCAGTACTTTTGCGATTCCTTAATCAAACTCTCGTTATCCTTATCTATTGTTTTTCCGTGTTTAATTCCTTTATAGAATTCCATCCATTTAATCATGCATTCCATGCGTGCTTGACTTTGCTCATATCTTTGCAATATCAGACTCAAATCTTTCCAGTCACAACATCCTTCTTTTACAACCTGTGTCTACAAATGTTGAAAAAGGTCTTCATGGAAAGCAATAAAATTTATCTTGAAAAATGGAGTAAACTAACCATCTGCGATGTTGCTAAGTTGTTTAGTTTCCATAGCCAGACGATTCTGAAGAATTCCCGTAAAGTACTAATCACTCTCTTTACTCGCATAACTGTATGAAAATAAATAAAAATGAATAACTAAATTTTAAATACTTAAAAACTTTGCGAGGCCGACGCCTAACGCCGCCACTGTGTGTGAACAATTTTTCTTTTTAATAATAGTTTTTTTGCTTTTGAGAGAGGGACGTCACTTTTCATTTTTGTTCGGTGCGACAAATCTGCTAGAGCTGGCCCGGCTATATTTGTTAGATTTTACAAAACAATATAACTCCCTTCAAGGAGAACTTTCGAAAAATTCTTTCTTAATATGCATGTACACCCTGTAAGAAAGATTAATTTCCAAAGGAGTTGAATGGTAACAACGGAGCGCCTGATCTCCGAAGAGGTCTTAATCTCCTATCGAACACTTGGGGAGTAGCATTGAAAAATCTTACTTGCCCTTGTTAAAATTAAGTGGAAATAGATAGTCCTGGATTGCTAAAATAACTCGGGGTCGCATTTGCGCCCGAGAAACGTAAGGGTGTCTCGCTTCGACCAATGACCGGGGGTTTCCCGGTCGGTGGGAGGAGCGAGCTTTCGAGGGAGGCGGGTTTGAAAAAACTATAAATCATTGCATTGGAGAGATCGTTGAAATGAGAAGAGCTAGAATTTAGGCCTTTGGGTTTTGATTTTTAATGAGGTTTTGATAAAAAATATCAATTCTTTCTTCATCTTTTGCGTAACTGAGAACTGCCTACCCCTTTCTAAAAGAAAGGGGTAGTCTAGAAAAAATCTTCTGAGTTCATTTATCGCGTCTTTAAAGCCAAAGTCTTTTTCATTATTTTTTTCATTGATTGAAGGGGTTTCTTCGGTGGCGGCCGAAGTTCCGGGAGTATTGTTCTTGTTAGAAGCGCCCGAGAGGGCAGCTGCGAAGGAGAGATTTGGGGTGACCTTTTTTGAGGTTTTGTTAGTTTCGGTAGAGGTGTTACGATTGCGAATCGTTTCACCTTTTCTAAGTTTTCTTTTGGGGAATTCTTCACATTGGCTCCAATTTGCCATGTGTCCTGTCTTATTGCAATTGATGCATACGGAATTTTCTATCTTTTCTTTAATGGGGTATTCATTGGTACGGTGAGATTCACCGCATTTTAGACATCTGGTGTGCATGAAGCAGTTTTTCGACGAGTGGTTAAACAAGTTACAGTTGTAACATTGTGAAACCCCCGGTCGTCTGTTGAAAGCGTCGATCTGCTCCGTGAGGCAGCAGCACTTTTTCATTTTAAAAATATCTGGGGAGTCTGGTTTCTTCTCAAGCTCGACCATGAAAATGGGGAGCGGGGATTTGGTTTTAGATCGGGTGAGCTGAGCCACCTTTTCTACACTAAATCCTTGCGAAGTTAAGTCTTCTTGGATCTCATCGATTTCAGTGGAAATCGGGAGGCCTTTGATGACAACTTTCAGGGGGCGGGAATCTGGTGGGTCTGCCGCGTTGCGTGGTTAGGCATTCTTCACTACAACACGGTTGAATTAAATAACAGTAAACATTTATTAACTTTAAAGATTAAATGAGCAATTAAGAGGTAAACTTCTAAAAACTACAACACATGGTGAATCAGGCACGCTACAAGAATAACAGATCAATTCAGTTCAGTTTTGGAGTCGTTATGTTGAGCTGTAAGGTCGCTGCATACTCCCCTTCCAGTGTCAACGATACCTAGTTGGAAGATGAACTTTGCGACCAGAACGTGTAGATGGCTGGGTAGGCGTTGAAACTGTTGGATCAGATTCCACAGTAGCAGGTGTTGAAGCTGTTGCATTAGGTTCCACAGTAGCAGGTGTTTCATTTTTGGTTTGAGGTAGTTGCAAGTCCTCAGTGTTAAGAAAGAAGGCAGGTTTGCATCTATCAATAGATACAGATATCCGTTTACCATTGATGTCAAGGAAAAACACTTTATCCTTCCTTTGTAAGACTTTGAAAGGGCCATCATAAGGTTGTTGAAGTGGACGACGTAACATGTCTCGGCAAAGAAAAACATGTGTTGCTTCCAACAGTCCTGGATGGATAAAAACTGGACGTTTGCCATGGTGTTTTGGTGGTTTAGGGTGAAGTGATTGCATGTGAGACTTGAGTTTCGAAACAAAATTCACAACATCATGGTCTGGCTTGGAAGAGTCAAACATCTCCCCTGGCAGTCGAGTAGTGGTTCCAAATAACTAATTCAGCTGGGGTACACAGAATATCTTTTTTAAGAGAAGCTCGTAGACCTAGTAAGATGATAGGGAGTACTTCTGTCCAATGCTCAGTAGCATGGCATTTGATTGCACTTTTCAATGGGCGGTGCAATTCTTCGATCATCCCATTAATTTGAGGGTGGTATCCAGTTGTACGACACTTCTGAACACCAAGTAGTTTGCTAAGAGCTTTGAAGAGCGAGGATTAAAACTGCCTGCCCCTGTCGGTTGTGAGAATTGCAGGAGTTCCAAAGCGAGACACCCAAGAGGAAAAAGAAGGCCTCAGCCACAGTCTCAGCAGTTATGTCTTTGAGAGGTTGGGCCTCTGGCCATTTCGAAAAACGGTCAATCATTGTCAGGCAATAGGTGTAGCCATTTGATGGAGGTAGAGGTCCAATGAGATCCAGATGAACATGATCAAAACGTTGGGAAGGTTCTTGAAATGATGAAAGAGGTGATCTAGTATGACGATGAATTTTGGATTTTTGGCAAGCTAGGCAGTGTCTTGCCCACTTAGCTACATCTGATGAGATTGATGGCCAAACAAAACGCTGCTTCATCAAATGCACTGATCGACGTATGCCAGGATGGGATAAATTATGCATAGCAGAGAAAACCTCTTGGCGATGCTGTTTTTGGGACGTAGGGTCTGGCTGCCCGTTGATAGATCACACATAATTTCAGTAGACGAATTGGGAAAAGTTACCTTTTTGAGTTCCAAGGAAGTTCCGGATGCTATTAGGGTGTAAAGCTCCTGATCAGTCTGTTGTGTCTCAGCAATACAGTTGTGACGAATCTATACGGAACTTTATCACTAACCTTCGGAGTCGACCTTTTTAGGGAAATTTAATTCCCTACCTATTTCCAATCAACTCCAAAGAGCGGACAGGATTCCTTGTTATGCAGATTAGATTCAGTATTTAAGTCAAGCGAAATAGTAATTTGTTAATGTATATAATAGTATAATAGTATAATGTATATAATGTATAATGTATATGTATATAATGTATAATGTATATAATGTATTATGTATATAATGTATTATGTATATAATGTAATAGTATAATGTATATAATGTAATAATAGTATTTTGTTTATGTATATCCCTTAATTTTAAATGTAGTGATTCAAAAAAAAAATTGTATGAAAAAACTGCAGTAAATCAATGAGGTTGGATAAAGTATTAACATGCATCGTGCCCCTACACGGCGGGTCTTACAAAGCTCTAATAAAACTCGAACTATTAAAGTAGCTAGGCATTTGCCAACTTGACTCTTTCGTTAACATTTCTCTATGTTTTTCATTGAATCGCCATTATAATTTAAGAAACGGCGTTGCTTGCGAATATTACAATTTGAACATAAAATAAACAGAAAGTAATATTAATGTATTACACTTTCAGATATAAATTATTTACACTATTTTAAGCGTTCATTACGCAAAAATTTTAACAATGTGTTACTTTTGCTGAGCAGAGATCAACTTAGGGAGGTATTTTGAAAAATCGACCCTCAAGAGTGTTACGAGGAATTATAAATAAAAAAAATCCTTTTTATCAGCTATTAGATCTACATACTTAAAATTTAACAAAGGTGTTTTTTTCTTTCATTTTTTTTGTTTAGCTGAGATATACAAAAAGCTTTTTTTGTTTAATTTGCAATTCACATAAAATTAACTCATTAAAAACTTCTTTTTCCTTCAATCTGTGTTGTTTAATTTTTCAGTTCACCCGTGCGAAGAACGGGTATACCAGCTAGTTATTAATATTTCATTTACGAGTTCCATTAGGAACAAAGTAATAAGACGGACCTCGTAATTTGAATGACGATCAAGTAACGAGAACGATAGCCGAGCTAGAGCTCCCACTTCTAATTTCCACACCATGACAACGTAAGGATTTTGACTTAATGCGTATCAGCTCTGTTACATGATGGAGCCCCTAATCGTGATTATTTTTCAATAAAAAAACATGAAGGGACTACAATGTGGCACTATTTAACATGTGCCAACATTTATAGCCTTAGAATATTCACATTTTATAGCATAATGCGAAACACCTACCTACTATTCATCTCATTTATTTGCCACAGTAAATGTTTTATCATAATTTTCAGTATATATAGGAAGAATCAGGTCAAAGGAAAATATAATTTTATTTTTGAAAAATACTTGTAAATAAAATTTAGACTTATTCTAAGGATTCGTTAAGTATTATGAATTCTAATATATCAAAACAGAATGGATTAAGAGTACCATGTATTCTGCAAATATATTCTAAAAGAAAAAAAAAACAATTATAAAATCATTAACAGTGCAGTTTCCTAAGAATCATAGTTGAGATTTTTGACGATGTCCATTGGAATACATATGTTGCAAATACGTACAACTTTTAAACAAAACACATATATTTACGCAATTTTCTTCTTCATTGAAGCCGTATGCAAGTGTCTCAAAGTAGATATTTTCATTTAAAAAAAGATAGAGCTTCAAAGTTTTAAACTATTTTAGAATAATTCTTTAATGATCTAAGAAAATCTAAATTTTACATTATGACATAAAGCAAGCACACATTCTCCATTTTCTTTTATTTTATATTATTGATTATACATTATTATAATTAATTAAAAATTACATTATTTTTGACACCTACGTAAATCAAGTTTGTGTAATAAATTCCTGCATTTAATAGAATGAAAAATGAATTTATAATAATTTACATATTTTAATGAATTTACTGAAAATCAAAATATAAATAAGTTTTACTTAACAAAATTTAATTAATTTTATCTAAGTTTATTGTACCTTTAAATAAAATGAAATAAGTGCTTCTTTTTTTTTACCCAATTGCACCAATTTTTTTTAGAATTTAAATGGATAGGCTGGTTAAAGAAATGTATAGAACAAAATACTCAAAGAACCTTTTGAAAACCTTTTTTTCTTAAATAATGAATAATTTTGTAGTTGTGTCAGAAAATATTTTTTAAAAAAAGATTTATCGTGTAATTATGAAAAAATTTTAAAATTAATTACTGAATCTAATTGTAAAGATGGAACTATATTTATTGAAAATTCGGTAGAGAGTTTTCTCAACCGGTATAGAAACTAAATGTGATTATAGTTGGAAATAGATTCCAAAAAAGTAAAAGAATATTCGATATTTATCATCTAGTTATTAGCCGTCATGTAGAAGTATTGATACACGTTAAATCTATTGAGGCTCAAACGTCTTCTCATTGGTGTGGTGTGGAAGTTAAGACAGGGGTGCCAGCTCAGGTGTCGTCTTCGTCACTTGATCATGGTTCAAAATTACGAGGTCCGTCGCCAAAAGTCCTCGTGTAGCTGAACAGGGCGACATTACTTGTCTCTCTCTCTCCGGTTATTGAGATTTTCATCGATTTGCAATTCTACAAACGATTTTAGAATATCTCTATGTAAAGCTAATAATTTATTATATAATAATGGTATCTGTTTGCATTATAATCATTTGCTCATATTAAAGGGGAAAAATGTTTATTCCTTAATATGTGTTCTTTGTACATTAAATTCTGTACTTTCAACTGCTTTTTCTAATTTGATCATTTATATTTTGTAATCAAATATTATTCCTTAACTCAGTAGTTCAAAAGCCCATGAGAGCCAAGACCTGCTGTGCCCATCTCAGTATACGTGACCTTGGGCGCTGAGTTGCGTGAGCAGATGCTTCGGTCATGTGGTCAATATGACGCGAAACTCCCAGTGTTTAGTTCCCAAGCAAGCATGGCACTTGTTTATTGACCCACAGAAAGGATGAAAGGCTGAGTCAACCATGCCCAGCACGGGTTTGAAACTCGCACCTGTGGTGTGGAAGCGTGATGCACTACTATTCAGGTTCAATATTGTTCCTAAAATAATATATTTTCTGTGTGTATGTGTGATCAGCTTATTCTTTTTATCAACATTTAACACCTTTAAAAAGTTTTACTTTGAGTGAGATTCAACGAGTTTGAAAACTAATATTTTATTCAAAATCTGTATGTCATCTATAAAATTTATAAAGTTTTGACTACATTTTATAGCATCAAAATCAATGTTAATACTTATATAAAAAATTTCTCTTAATATTACCTTTTTCTATTACAAAGTGGTAAATGTTTACACAGTTTTTAAAATCTTAAGAATAAGTAAAGTGTTTATTATTAGTTATAAATTTTTTTTGTTGTCATATAAAGAAATTTTCGCATCTTTAAACAAATTTTAATTTTTAAAAGCCTGAAACTCAATGTCAGCATCTCTTTTGTTTTCCAATTAGGTTGTATCAAGATGACTTAATGCCAAGAAATAACTTTCGCATTTGAAATAATCCAAGCAAAAAAGCAGTTGTTATTGCATATTAGAAATCATTAATTCCGTACAAACTCACCCGCCCCTCCAAAAGAAATTTATTACTACAGTTAATAATAAAACTTAATGTACATTCCATGATCATACTATAATTTCAAATATTTTTCCTCAGTTCCTTATGTATATAAAAATAAGCTAATTTTTAAAAAATAGTGCTTAAATCATCATTCACGTTTGAGCAAGGAAATTATCTGAAAAGAGAAAAATACAAGTGCAGCTCTGTAAAAGAGCCGCGGTTAATTGCCCCCACAGGCGATGGAAGGGGGAGCCATCCTCTGAGGAGGGGAGATGCTTGAACTCGTTTTCGATTTTCGACCACGTTTCAAACGAATGACCTTGAATTGAGTGGGGAAGAAGCAAATCGAAACAGATGTCTCATCAGAGGGAGGGAGGTCTTAGGTTATTCGTAGTGTTATTGAATATACATCACACAGGCTATAGAGAAAGTCAAGGCTATAAAGATTTGTTTTTACTTTTTTTTTCTTATAAAGTTTGAACGGATCAAGTTTTCCGATAAGAATTTATTTTATTATGAGTCAACACCTTGATATACCCCTTACAATTATAACTAATTAAATGGGGATCCAGGTTTATCGTCGTCATGCTATATCAAATACATTCTCTATACATTTGAAACAAATTTTGTTGCACATAATGCTGTATTTTTTCTTTAACTAAATTATCCCAAAAATAAATCTCAGCCAATAATACAGCTGCTTGCAGATATGATCCAACATTAAAATACAGAGAACAGAATAATATGAAAGTTGAAATAAAAGCAAAATAAACTTCGTTTTTTTCGGTCAAATTATTGAAAATGGTGTTTTACCAAATTTAATGCAGACGCATACTATTGAAATTGAGGCACCACAAATCTAATGTTTCCGTGTTATTTAGCAACCAATATCACAATTAGTCAACAATGTATTATATTCTAATTTTAAACTATGTTTTAGATTGTCTCATTTCAAAACTATTTATCAAAATAACAAATGTACTCGTGTATGTGATCAGTTGTATTAAAAGTGTTTTAAAAAAATAATGTAGTTTTTGCATTGAATTTACCAAATTTTTGTTAAAAGTCATGTGTTTTACCAGTCCCAATTTCATTTAGGTTATCCTCTATTTTTATGATATTTAGTTATTTACACGCTTCTTTAAAAAGTTTATGTATATATATATATATATATATATATGCATATGTAATGCAATTATTTATGAAATCAAATGGCCTTTTATTTCAGCAAAAAATGCTACAGTTGCAATTTGATAAAAAATATCTGTGTCATCACCCATTTTGCGCGATATTCAATGCTTCACCATAATCTCACTCACTTTGCGTGATTAAATATTCATGCGTCATGAGCTAGGATTGGCACAATTTACGGTATTTAACATTAAATGAAAAGTAATTGATTTACACTAGAGGACTGTGAATATTATCTTTAACTCAAAAGTAATTTTTTTTCCAACTTCAGAATTTATTAAAAAGAACACGGAAGAGAGAATAACAAATAGAAGCAATACTATTATATGGTTGAATAAATAAACTATTTTCAGAGTATATGCATGTTTTGAAGATTTAAGAAGCAGAGAGAAACCATAGCTTCCGGTCAATCCGTCATTCGACTTGCATCATTATCCATCTATATATATAAAGGAGAAAAGCGACTCACTCACTCACTCACTGACAAATCAGGATATCTCCGGAACTATTAAACCTACAAACTTGAAATTTGGTATAGGTAGGTTCCCTTCATGGAGTAGACGTCCGCTAAGAACGAATTTTGCAAAGTTCGAACCCCAAGGGGCGTTATAGATAATTATTTCCTTTACTAAACTATTAGATGTAAAGTCGTGAAACTTGGTACACAGATTTTTCTTTCATAAAGTAGAGATTCCCTACATTATGATTTTTACAAAAATCGACCTCCAAGGGGCGTTATACATAATTATTTCCATTTTTAAACTATTAGACGTACAGTCTTGAAATTTGGTAAGCGGATTCCTTTCATAGAGTACAGATCCCCTACAGAATGGGTTTTGTGAAAATCGACTCCCAAGTGGCGTTGTAGAGAATTAAGTGACGTTATATATAGGTAATTAACTCCTTTTTTAAATTATTAGACGTAAAATCTCGAAATTTCGTAAGCTGATTCCATTCATTGAGTAGAGATCCGCTATAAGATGGGTTTTGTGAAAATCGTTTCCTAAGTGGCGTTGCGAGGGCTTAAGGGGCGTTATACATAATTATTTCCATTTTTAAACTATTAGACGCACAGTCTTGAAATTTGGTAAGCGGATTCCTTTAATAGAGTACAGATCCACTGCAAAATGGGTTTTGTCAAAATCGACTCCCAAGTGGCGTTGTAGAGTATTAGGTGGCGTTATAGGCAATTAACTCCTTTTTTAAACTATTAGACGTAAAATCTCGAAATTTAGTAAGCTGATTCCATTCATTAAGTAGAGATCCGCTATAAGATGGGTTTTGGGAAAATCGTTTCCTAAGTGGCGTTGCGGGGACTTAAGAGGCGTTATACATAATTATTTCCATTTCTAAACTATTAGACGTACAGTCTTGAAATTTGATAAGTGGATCCCTTTCATAAAGTACAGATCCCCCTACAGAATGGGTTTTGTGAAAATAGACCCCAAGTGGCGTTGTGGAGAATTAAGGGGCGTTATAGGCAATTAACTCCTTTTTAAACTATTAGACGTAAAATCTCGAAATTTAGTAAGCTGATTCCATTCATTAAGTAGAGATCCGCTATAAGATGGGTTTTGGGAAAATCGTTTCCTAAGTGGCGTTGCGGGGACTTAAGAGGCGTTATACATAATTATTTCCATTTCTAAACTATTAGACGTACAGTCTTGAAATTTGATAAGTGGATCCCTTTCATAAAGTACAGATCCCCTACAGAATGGGTTTTGTGAAAATAGACCCCAAGTGGCGTTGTGGAGAATTAAGGGGCGTTATAGGCAATTAACTCCTTTTTTAAACTATTAGACGTAAAATCTTGAAATTGAGTTAGCAGATTCCATTCACTGAGTATTGATCTGCCATAAGATGGGTTTTGTGTAAATCGTTTCCTAAGTGGCGTTGCGGGGACTTAAGGGGCGTTATAGATAATTATTTCCATTTTTATAAACTGTTAGACGTACAGTCTTAAAATTTGGTATAAGCTAATTCCTTTCATGGTGTAGAGATCCGCTACAAAATAGTTTTGGGGGAAATTGATCCCCAAGGGACACTGAGGGGGATTAAGGGACGTAATAGATAAATATTTCCGCGTTTCAACTAATAGAACCACCCACTTGAAAATTAGAAGGTATGTTCCGTTCATGGAATAAAGTTCCTTTTACAAAGATTTTTGCGAAAACGGACCCCCAAAGGAGTGAGTTTGCGAGGGATTAATGCATGTTATAGAAAAATTCCTGTTTTTGAATTTAACTCACTTACTTGAAATTTGTTGATCACTTTTCTTTATAGTTGAATAGAGTTCCACTAAGAATGGATTTTACGGAAATCAACTCCAGGTGGAAAGTTATTGGGGCGTATTGATAGACAAAATTCCCGTTTTTGAACTGCTAAGACTATAATAATAAAATTTGGTTAGCATGTCTCTTTTGTTGAATTAGAATCCGCTAAGAATGCTGTCAACGAGGTATTGATGATAAAAATTCCGTTTTTGCTCTGTTAGATTTAGACTTGAAATTCAGCACGCATGTTTATTTTATGGAGTAGAGATCCACTGAAAGTTGCTTTGGTGGAAATCCACTTGATTATTAGGTTAAGTGAGCGAAAAAAATCTTTCTACTTCGATTTTAGACATAAATAGAAATTAGATATTATAATTTATGTTCTTTTTATATCAAGGGGTGAGAGTGTAACAGCTATAAATATATTTTTCAATACAATCGAATTCTTAATGCTAGATATCAATAATTAATATATATGTAAACAGTATACATATATGCAACATCGTGAAATACCCAGTGAAGCGGGTGGGTAACGGCTAGTGAATATATATACATATTGAATTGTTATTAGTAAAACAAGTATTTACGATTACGTAACGATTAAAATATAATTTGATGACCCACAGAATGAGCGAAACAAATAACCGATTTAATAAAAATCTATCAATGAATATTCAGTGCACAAGCTATCTAAAATTAAATAAACATTATATTTTGTAGAATAGAAAACTAAATACGAAAATAAGCTTTTCAAATCACTTTAGTAAACACTTTTTTTTCTGTATCAAAAAACTTACCCTTTCGATTTATAGTAATAACATTTGTAAAAAATCCGACTAAATCACTTATTGGTTATATTTAAAATACTTATTCGTAACATCTACAAAATGTACAGCAGAGGAGCTGCTTCTTTTTGAATTTCCGTGCCATGAGTAATCGTATTATCTAAATTAATCCAGTATTGTTTCGTTAAAAACCCAGAGCTTCAAAAAACAATAATGTAAGCGCTTTCTGCTCGTATTACTTACCACCGCAATTACATAATTCAACTTTTTATTCAAAAAATAATGAAGAAATAAATTATTTAATTTCATTTAAAATAAATTTGTTTCATGTATTTAAACTTGCTATTTCAAAAGATGGTAATATATATTTTTTTTTATGCTTTCGATAAGAATACAGCTTTCACCGTGTGAACAGGTCCACGTCTAATGCGAAAATGAATGATTGGCATCGTATTCAAAGCAAGCGCCGATATTGGCGAGAAATTTGCTAAGCTCTGTAACCCTGCAGACTGTCATCCCCCTGTTTCCTTCCCCTCTCCTCATCTAAAAAAGTGCTCTTTATTTAACGACTTCCCAGGAGAGTTACCTATCATGATCGGCATCTGTTGCCAGTTAAAATTACTTATCTCCATGTGATAGCTATGTTGTGAAGCATTAAAATTTACTTTCAAGATGCAAACATTTATTTTGGAAATTATCACTTTGTTGCATTGTTTGAAGAGTTCACGTCAGTGAATCCTCCGATAGTCACGATGTCTGATATGGAAACAGAACATCCAGAGATGAAAAATTTGAGAGACCTCTACACCTCTCTCCCTGATTTTACAAAGACGAGTAAATCCCAACCCATCAAGGGAAACGATAAGCGCCTTAAGCAGAAAGATCCCAAAAGGAAAGCCACCGAGCCTCCGCCAGAAAAAACCGATAACGACAAATGCCGTCGCCACAAGGAAATACAAAAACGTATTAAGATGATGAACGGCAGACTCTCCTTCCTCGAGCATTGTATCCAAAGTGAGAAGGAATTTCCTGACCTCACCGATGATGACGCCCTCGTTGGATTCCAAAATGAACATGAACTCTCTTCCCAGAAGGAGCAAAACTTGGGTGAGTTAGCTTTGTTTCTTCCTTGCCCTGTACTGGATTGCCCGGGAAATGCTAAACACTCTACTAAGCAAAATGACCCCCCAGAACCGTGCGTGAAAACACACTTACGTTTAAAGAGCCACGATAGCAATAAAGCAGCAAATGACGGCGGAGGCTTCGTCCCCCCAAAAAGTTTGCGAAAAAATTAAAACTTTCTGATCCCATTGCCGGGACCAGTCAGCCTATTAACGTACAGAACAAATTCAGCAGTCTTTCTGGAAAGGATGCTGAAATAACCCCCACGACTTCAGACCAAACAGCGGCTCCAATTTCCGCCCGTCCTAAAGTCCCCCCAATTATGTTTAAACATAAAAAAGCTAACTACAAATCAATCGTTAAAAACTTAAACAAAGATTTCCCTGATTGCGAAGTCAAGCTAGCAGGGAAATATTTTAAGATTTTCTGTAAAAGCCCCGACGAACATCGCATTGTGACAGATTACCTCAAGGAAATAAGCGAGGAATTCTACGTAATTGTCCTGCAGCGACCTTACAGCTCAACATAACGACTCCAAAACTGAACTGAATTGATCTGTTATTCTTGTAGCGTGCCTGATTCACCATGTTTTGTAGTTTTTAGAAGTTTACCTCTTAATTGCTCATTTAATCTTTAAAGTTAATAAATGTTTATTGTTATTTAATTCAACCGTGTTGTAGTGAAGAATGCCTAACCACGCAACGCGGCAGTGGTGACCCCTTGGACTTAAAAACACGTAAGCTATTCTGTTCTACTGGCGAATGCAATACAAATTCTTCTACTACGGATGATCAGTACGTAGCGAAAGATTTTTTTTTTCTCCTTCTCCTCAAGGCCACTTGAAGCATCTGCTCGGAGATTCGTTTCGCTTCCTGCTTATTCAACAATATGACTAGTGAAACCGTTGAAGTCGCTCGTATTGCGTTGCGGGCTGCCGCCGTTTTGGAAATCCAACGTTCGTCTATGGATTGCGCAATGCGACCATGCATTCACATTCAGTGGTATCTCCAGTGATGATACTAAGTATTCTGCTTTGGTTGCGAACCTGGATGCTGAAACTCTCTCCCTACGTGTCGGACATTGTGTTAAGCCCTCCGAACAGTGACAAATATCACACTCTCTCGCAGCGGCTCATCACCCAATTTAGCGACTCGGAGACTCAAAAATTAAGAAACTGCTTACTGACCTTCAGCTAGGAGATGAGAAGCCCAGCCACCTGTTGCGAAAAAAAAAAGAGCTGTCTAATGGCCAACTCCAGGATGCCTTTCTGCAAAGTTTGTGGCTTCAAAGAATGCCACCACATATCCAGACTGTTTTGTCTGCATCCTCAGAGTCTTTGGATAAACTGGCTATCATCGCTGATAAGGTTTCTGAGGTTGTTGGTGCGTCCTCGACTATCTGTGCGGCCACAACTGTTCCTCCACCATCCCAGTCATCTTCATGCAGTGCTCAGCCAACCATGGACTCTCTCGCCAGGCAGATCCAAGAGCTGTCTCTACAAGTTGCTGAACTGACAAGAGAGCGCAATTCCTCTCGCCACCAATGATATAGTTCTGACCGCCGGAGATCACATTCACGCTCTAGGAGTGTCAATAGAGGAAGTGGCATCTGCTACTATCATCGCCGTTATAAAGAGCAGGTCCGCAAGTGTGTTTCACCTTGTGCATTTGTGCAAAAAAACGAGTAAGATCTGTCATAGCTGGAATGGCAGAGCCCTCGAAACATACCAGCCGGTTATTTTTATTAGACCGCAAGTCTGGCCAGAAATTCCTCATAGACTCTGGAAGTGAAATCTGTGTCATCCCACCTTCTCCAACTATGAATAAATCACCTCAGTCTAACTTCTCCTTATTTTTGCTGCTAATAATACCAAAATTCCAGCCTATGGTATGGTCCGTAAAGAACTGAACCTGGGTCTGAGGCGACCTTTTATCTGGACATTCATAATTGCAGATGTATCATCTCCTATAATTGGTGCTGATTTTCTAAAGCACTTCAACCTTTTAATCGACCTTAAGAAAAAAAGGTTGGTGGATGTGGAAACTTCTCTTTTCACTTCTTGTGTTTTTTCAAATATTGTACAGCCCTCAATCCTCACTATAGATGCAAACATTAGTTTTAAAAACATCTTATCGGAATATCCAGACCTCAGCAACCCTTCTTTAATTTCCAAATCAGCATCACATGGCACAGTCCACCATATTATTACTACTGGCCCACCAGTCACTGCCAGGCCTAGAAGGCTACACCCTAAACTGTATGATGCAGTGAAGGTAGAATTTGAATTTCTTCTTGCTCAAGGCATTATTAGACCTTCCAAAAGTCCCTGGAGTTCTCCTCTTCATGTTGTGCCCAAATCTGGCTCTACAGTTAGACCTGTTGGGGATTACAGGCAACTGAATTCTGTTACTGAGTTCGACAGCTACCCCCTGCCTTATTTGAATGACTTTTCCAAAATAGACATTTTTAAGGCATTCCACCAAATCCCTATAGCTGAGTGTGATATTCCTAAGACAGCTGTAACAACTCCATGGGGTCTTTACGAATATACCCATTTGTGTTTTGGCCTTGTGAATGCACCACAAACCTTTATGCGATTCATGCATGAAGTACTAAGAGGACTTCCTTTTTGTTTTGTCTACTTGGATGATATTTTGTGTTACTCAGAAAATACTGAGGAGCATCGTTCTCACTTAAGAACTATATTCCAAAGACTGAGCTCATATGGTTTAAAACTAAATATCTCTAAATGTGTATTTGGTGTGACTGAACTCATTTTCCTTGGCCACCTTATCACCCTGATGGCATTAAGCCATTGCCTGACAAAGTTCAAGCAGTTCTTGATTACAAACAACCAGAGACTGTTGGCTCTCTGAGAAAATTTTTAGGACTGTTAAATTTTTATAGACGTTTCTTGCCCAAAGCAGCTGAACAACAGTATCTTTTAAGTGAATTTTTAAAAGGTTCTAAAGGTAAGAAGGACTCAAAGCCTTTACACTGGTCTTCTGAGGCAATTACAGCATTTCAGAGGTGTAAACAAGCTCTTGCTGATGCTGCACTTCTTGCTCATCCTTCACCTTCTGCCCCGCTTGCTCTTCATGTGGACGCCTCTGATTATGCCAAAAAGTCTTAGGAGGTGCACTTCACCATCCGCGTCTACTAATATTATGAAGTTTTAAAGGTAATATCCTTTAAATTAACTTAATTAATTAATGCGGAACTTAATTATCTATACGGAATTTTATCACTAACCTTCGAAGAGTCGACCTTTTATTTGGTTAAATTTAATTCCCTACCTATTTCAATCAACTCCAAAAAATGCGGACAGGATTCACTTGTTATGCAGATTAGATTCAGTATTTAAGTCAAGCGAAATAGTTAAGTTAGAGCAGTAGGAGATAGAGATTGAAGCAGAAAGTTATCGTGGATGTAAATTGAAGGTTTCTTGTTAGAGATATTTAATCTCAAGAATTGAGATTCCGAGTGGTAAATATTATTTTGTGTTTAAAGTCTCATTAAAGTTTTAGGAGTGAGATTAAAGTTAAATGTTCAATAAGAACATTTGTAAATATAATTCTGGGATCTCTTATCGTGGTAGTTTCTGCGTGATCGTTATTTAATAAATTAATTAATTAGATCATTAATTAATTAAGTTAATTTAAAGGATATTATCTTTAAAACCTCATAATATTAGTAGAAATAATTGTTAATAAGTCTTTGGTTCTATTTGGGAAAGATAACCAAATAAAAAAGTTATTTATAAAAATGGCTACTGGTTCTTTTTGTGACTCAAAATTATTCTCGTTCTCAAAGTGAGGTCCCAAGGGACCTTCACAATGGCGCCCAACGTATAAATCCCGAGAATAGAGTCGGATCCAGTTTTAGAATCATTCCGGAACAATATATTTCGGGAATTGAGAACATAGATGATTTTTGGAGAATATTGATCATAATCTCGCGTATTATGAGATACCTGCACAACTGGCATGTGCTTACTTGAAGGGTCATCTCAAAGGACGGGCACTCGACTGGTTCGAAGTTCTTGGTTATAGAGTCATTGAAGATAAGACAACAGACTACGCGCACTTAAAACAGGCATTGTCGGAACAATTTCCCGTGGTCAGAAACAGGTCAGAACTAGAAACGCGATTTTATTCCTCATCACAAAGACGAGATCAACAGCCTTCGACTTTATTTATGAATTGTTGAAAATTCATAAAGTCCTTAAACTAGAAATGTCGGAGGAAAAATTAATTGATTACGTTGTTAGTCGATTAGAACCTCAAATTTTGGATTATGTCGAAGTTAGACATCCACGAAATACTGCCAATCTCCTACAAATCGTTGATAAATACGAAGAACGTTTTATGCATAGACAAATCAGAGGTTCGAGTGAGGGATTTAGAAGTTCAGGCCCTCATGAAAACAATCGTTTTAATACCCGGCATAGACAGGAAAATTGGAGGGAAAACAGAAATAATGAGAGATACGCCAATAATAGCCGACCACAAAGGGAATTTAATCGATTCGAAAACCAAGGTTTCGCAAATCGCAGATTCGAGGGTAGACGCCAAGGTGGACAATCGTATCAACCATTCCACAGTCAAGGCGGTCGACAAAGTGGGTCGAGAAATAGTTCATTTCGAGGTCAAAATGAACGAAGTAGAAATTTAAACTTTTAAGCGATCGATGTGAATATGGGGGTAATCGATCGCGGGGTACGGAAAATCCTCCAGTTTGGGATCATCGGCCTATCAGAGTATCCTCTATAAGAATGACCCCAGTCGAATTACCGTATGTCCCTATTCTATTAAATGAAACCTTTATTACAGCACTATGGGACACAGGAGCAGAGAAATCTTTTATTTCGGAGGAGGTATACCGCAATTATTTTTCATACCGACCTCGTCAAAAGACGAAAGACAGAGTCGTGACAGCACAGGGAGCCCCGTGCAGTCATTTGGGTAGAGTCGAGTTACAAATTAGAATCAGAGAATTTCAGAAACCCTGGGAATTCCATATACTTGATAACATGCAGTATCAGTGCATTTTGGGGATAGATTTTATGAAGGCGTCACGATTAACATTAGATTTTGATCAGAAATCCTTGATCATTCCCGATCATCTGATCAAACAAATGCCTAAAGAGGAGAAACTCGTTGATATTGATCTCACAGAATCAAAACTTGATGACGAGCAACAGAGGCAATTAAAAGCCTTATTTAATAATTTTAAAGGGTTATTTTCCGATCAACCGGGATTAACGCATGTTGTATATCATGAGATAGATACTGGAGATAAGGGACCGGTAGTGTCGAGACCATACAAGTACGACCGGGTCAAACAAGGCATTATTGATTATCACATAGATAAGATGTTACAGGATGGTACAATTTGTCCTATTAATTCGCCCTATGCATCTTCAGTCGTTCTAACTCGAAAGAAAAATGACCTTCCTCCAGATTCTCCCGAGGCGTATCGTTTCGCGATCGATTATCGGAAACTAAATGGAATTACCAAATATCCTCGATATCCATTACCGGTTATTGATGACTTACTCACCAATATTCCTCACACCAACGTTATGTCCACTCTAGATCTCAGAAGTGGCTATTTTCAGTTGGCGATTAGTCCAAGGGACATAAAAAAACAGCGTTTATCACTCGCAATGGCACTTTTGCATTCCTACGCATGCCTTTTGGTCTTTCTGGGGCGGCGCCTAATTTCCAAAGGGCTATTGATATAATTCTCCAACCTGTTATTGGGCGTTTCGTGTCAGTGTACATGGACGATGTTATTATAACATCTCCATCGTTCAAAGACCATCTCGATCATTTAACTCAGGTTTTTACCTTATTACGAGACGCAGGGCTAACGTTAAATAAGGAAAAATGTCACTTCGCTCGTGACAAACTCAAATATTTAGGCCTGATTATTAGTAAAGAAGGAATCGAAACTGACAATAAAAAATTCGGGCAATTACGGAAATGAAACCTCCCAAAATAATAGAGAAGTGTCAAAATTTTTAGGGATGACGGGTTGGTACCAAAAATTTATTCCGCGATACGCAGATATATGCGAACCATTGTACCAATTAAAAAAAAGGGGGCGAAGTTTAACTGGTCGGGAGAAGCACAGGATTCTTTTGATCAGATCAAACGCACACTAACGGAGGCACCGATTTTGCAATTACCAAATTTTTCTGAACAGTTCAATTTATTCACTGATGCTAGTGGGGTCGGAATTGGTGCTGTGCTTCAGCAAAATCAAAAACCTATTGCTTTCGCGTCTCTCGAACCCTTAATAAAGCAGAACGTAATTATACGGTTACCGAAAGAGAATGTTTGGCGGTAATTTGGGCTCTAAATAAGTTTAAAACTTATTTTGGACCCCTACCTGTGAAAGTGATTACAGATCACGCAGCGTTAACGAAGTTAACCAATGGTAAGAATTTATCAAGTAGGATGATCCGATGGGCATTGAAATTGTCAGAGTTTAACATAGAATGGGAGCACAGACCTGGTGTTCAAAACGTGGTCGCACATCTTTTATCAAGAAATCCAGTAGACAGTGTCGAGGGGTCGCAAATTTCGTGCGCAGCTCTTAGAGCCCTCGCAATAAATTCCCGTGAACAATTCATTAAGGAACAAAGGGAAGATCCTGAATTAGGACATATTTATCGATACTTAGAAAACCCTGATGACGGTTCTGTTAATGCGACGGTATGCGAGAGTTGGTCCCAGGACTTCAAGTTAATAAATGGTCTCCTCTTTACGCGAAGTATTTTTCTAATCTGGGAGAACTAAGAGTTTATATTCCTGGTTCTCTTCGAAAAGATATAATGAAAGAATTTCATGATCTGCCACTGGCAGGACATCTCGGAAAGAGGAAGACATATCTTAAACTTCGTGACACGTGCTATTTTCCATTTATGAGAAAATATATATTTGAATATGTTTCAACCTGTGACCGATGTCAAAAGTTTAATTATAAAAACGCGCTACCAGCTGGTCGTTTAATGCCTATAGTTTCGAAATATCCAAAATGAAATTGTAACACTAGACTTATTAGGCCCCTACCCCGCATCCCGACCTCGAGAGATATAAATTCATATTAGTTATATCTGACCACTTCACTGAGTGGTGTGAGCTGAATCCTCTTCGTAAAGCTTCAGCCCAGGCAATAGCTAATGCTTTTTTGATAACTATATAGCGCGTTACGGAGCTCCGATTTCTTTTGATAAGTGATAACGGCCCCCAATTTATTTCTGACGTGTTTGAACATCTCAGTCACAGGTTGGACATCAAACATATGAAAACGGTAACGTACCGACCACAGTCTAATCTCACGGAGAGAGTGAATAGAAATTTAGTTCAAATGATAGCTTCTTTTGTTGAAGAAAATCATGAAAACTGGGACCAATTTCTACACGAGTTCGCTTTCGCATTGCGCACGGCGGTAAATGAGACGACAAATAAAACTCCGGCTGAGTTGTTTTTGGGAAGGAAAATCATAACTCCGTTTAGCAAGCTCATAAATGTTACGGACGATGCGAAATATGTTGGTAGGAACATCGAAAGATTATTCGATGAGGCAAGACGAAATATGCAAAAAAAAAAAGCATAAGTCTTGGGAAAAACATTACAATCTCAGAAGGAGGGATGTTCACATCAAAGTGAACGATTTGGTTTTACTTCAAACACATTTCTTAAGTGCTGCGGGTAGGAAACAGGTTGGAAAATTTATGCCTAAGTTTGAAGGTCCCTATAAAGTTTTGGAAATAAAAGGAAATAATTTAGTTATTTGGAAAAACGGAAGAAATATAACTGTTAATATTGATCAGGTTCGAGTATATCGGCCTCGTCAGTCAGACACGATTAGTTCGGATAGTCCGATATAAACTCTGTATGACGAACAAGAAGTTAGTCATGGGTCGAATAGATCACATCAAGGACAGTTTAAAGAGCATAGAAAAACCTCTAGTCAGGAAAGTGAGGGGTGTAGATCACGGCAGGGTAACACCACACGGGAGATCCCCAGAAATAAACGTAAAATTAATAATACTGCGTCGAAGGACCAAGCTTTTCTTTAAAACGATCCAAGATATGTAAGAAAAGATCACGACAAGGATCTGATCATCAGGACCGGAAAAGACGCGCTCCTGAGCAAGGGCAGGGAGTCAAGAGGTCGATCCCTTCCCCTCGATCTCGTCCAGGAATTATAAGTTTCAAAACATAATACCTCTTCACCAGGAGTAGAGTCCATTGCAGGTCCATCAAGGTTGCCTGATCGCAGGACTGCTACGACTACAGGCGGATCCCGAATGGAAGTTAGTGGACGTGATAACCAGACCCGTCAGACCAGAACGACAACGAGAGGACGCAACGAACAAGCGGAGAAACCAGTCCGGTCGAATCAAACCAATACAAGGAGACCTTGCCCATACTATCTACGGAGCCGTATACAAGAAAAAGACGGAATTCCTGAGGAGCTGAACAACATCGAAATCAACGGCATACCTGGCAACACATTCCGCAGAAGAAGCCTCAGTATGGAAGCGTTGGATGGAGATCCAGTGCATAGGATTTAACAGACAAAATCCAGGTTGTATTGTTTCTTTATCTTCACGATGCGAACAAGTGAAGAATTTTTGCAATTAAAGCAAGTCACGGGCGGACTCTTAAATTAAGAAGACTGACAAAAGTGGACACTGCATTGTGTGTGTTTTTTTCTATACCAGAAAAAAACGACTTTTGTGTTACTTTTTGTATTTTGGAGAAAACATCTGTAAATTTTGCATTTGTTTACTTCGATGTATGACTTCGCTAAGATGCGACAATTCATTTGGTTGTTTGTGTTATTTGTTTATTGCAAAATGATTATTATTGTATGCTGTGTGTGTTTCTATGTATGTTTTGTTTCACATCTGGTGACTTGGAGCGCGGCGAAGTTAGATAGGATTAACCATTAACACTAGCTAGCGCATAAAGTTTTTCGAATGGGAAGGCAAAGGAACCAGATATTTATTGTATAAGACATTCATGTAACAAATGTATAACTTCATGTCTGCTTTTACCTACTTCTCAAATGGATATCAATCTTTCAGGGTAGCTGACCCTGAAGTCTTCGATGTTCCAGTGCCACAGAAGATTGTATTTCTTTTTTGTATAATAACTAAGTAATACTCTATGGGGCTGGTTTTTTGCCACCACTAGGGTGGTTTTTCCCACGCCTCCTTAGCCAAATGGATAGAGTGCAGGGATTAATTTAAACTTGTAAAGTATTATGAGGTTTGGCAATTAATTCTAAATCGTAATTTTGTCCTTTTTCATTACGGAAGATGTTTCTGTAATATTCAGTTAGAAATTAATATCGTCGGAACTGTAAGACAAAGATAGGATTTACGTACTTTATTTTCAGGACGTGCGAGTCCTTCGAATAAATCCCGTTTTCTTTTTGGAGGGTTTGTGACGAATCTATTCGGAACTTTATCACTAACCTTCTGAGTCGACCTTTTTAGGGAAATTTAATTCCCTACCTATTTCCAATCAACTCCAAAAAGCGGACAGGATTCCTTGTTATGCAGATTAGATTAAGTATTTAAGTCAAACGAAATAGTAAAGTTAGAGCAGTAGGAGATAGATATTGAAACATAAAGTTATAGTGAATTTGAATTGAAGTGTTATTGTTGGAGATAATTTAATCTCATGAAGAATTGAGATTCCGAGCGGTAAATATGGAATTGTATTTAAAGTCTCATTAAAGTTTTAAGAGTGAGATTAAAGTTAAATGTTCAATAAGAACATTATTAAATATAATTCTGGGATCTCTTATCGTGGTAAATTCTACGTGATCATTATTTAATAAATTAATTAATTAGATCATTAATTAATTAAGTTAATTTAAAGGATATTATCTTTAAAACCTCATAATATTAGTAGAAATAATTGTTAATAAGTCTTTGATTCTATTTGGGAAAGATAACCAAATAAAGAAAGTTATTTATAAAAATGGCTACTGGTTGTTTTGTGACTCAAAATTATTCTCGTTCTCAAAGTGACGTCCCAAGGGACCTTCACATATTGAACATCTGTGTACCAATGGACATATAAATATTCAACTAAGCAATATTGTGGTTAATCAATTTATAATTGCTTCTCTGAGAATTAATTAGTTATTTATATAACACTCTGTTAAGAATTTTTGTATACTTTCTGTCTTAAAAGAATAAAACATTGATAAATGTCATTTTTTTATTGCCTGGATAATTCATTCTGTTTTAATGCATTAGATTTCATAATAATTATTGAATCTTAAGTTTAAGCTTAGATTTTTACACCAAGCATTTTTCAAGGATTAAAATTATATGATAATGTTCATCTTTAATCTAATTGTTCATATGTATGCTGAAAATTATGACAATCGATTAACAATGACAGTTAAATGTGATAAATGGCAGGAATGTGGCGGTAACTTAATACTATATCTCAAAATCATAAATAAATGTCACTTGTTAAACAGTATCACATTGTAGATTCCACATGTTTTTACAGCTGTGGTAGCCGAGTGATCACAATTGAGGATTCCATCATCTAGCAGGGCTCTAATACACGTTAACTTTCTAAAGGCTTAAAGTACTTTCATTGCCGTCATAACATAATCGACTGGGTTCCAAGTCGGATATCATTCTCGTTACTTGATTGTTATTCAAATAATGAGGTCCGTCTCATTGCGATATTCCTCATATTTCCTCTGAATTAGACATTAATAAACTATCGATTTATGTTCATGTTCTTAAAAATAAATCCTTTAAATACACAAATGAATAAATGTAAAATTTATATTTTTCCAACTGTAATATATTGCTTTCGTTAGCATAAAGTATCAAATCCTTTGAATTTTTAGAAAAATTCTTGATTAGTAAAACGCAAATAATTAGTTGACATAAGACAAAATTATGACTACACATATCTTTAAGTCAGCAAGGAGCAAATCATTCATGTATCTTGGTAAAGTTATTTGTATAAGGAAAACTATTCTTATTCTTATTTAATTGTTCTTTATGACTAATTACAACACATTTATTTCTTACTGTTTCATCTTTCATATAAAAAAAGGTTATTTTATTAGTTTTATGGATAGAAGTTAAACTTGTTAGCTTCTTATTTTTAAGTTACAATTAATTATAATTCTTTGATGTATCAGTTAGTATAACATTGCTGAAATTCTAAGATAAATGCTCTGATCTCTGTGTGATAAAAATAAATAAACTTCAAAAATATTTTAAGAAATATAATGCACACGTCATTCTAATTCTAAACACAATCTTCCCTTTTAGGACGTATGGTAATACAATAGTTTCCAAATGTGCAGCTCAGAAAAAAAATTAGCCCCAGTCCAAAAATAAATCGAAATATTCACACAATAATCGAATATTCTTTATTAACATAGCAATAAAAGCCATTACATTTGAAAATCAATGTAAAATCAATCCCCTCTCCCAATAATTTACACTCAAAACGTGTAAAAGGCCTCCATAGGTATCTGCCGTATGCAAAATCTAAATAAGTTTTTGGAAATTATAATTTAATGGCTAATTTTTATTTTTGTTCGAAAACGTATAATTTTATGTCATATTTTCGTATTAATTTTCGAGCAGTAGCTTTACAGGAGGAAACATACTTTAGGAAAGGAGAAAATTGATGTGCTTCGAGTGACACAACACCGATCAGCAGTGGCGTACACAAGGGGGTCCGAACCCCCAAAGCCCTTGATATTTTTTCCGATTGATTATAGTTATAAGTATATAGTACGTAAAATTTAATTAATTACTTGTTATTAATGATTAATTTTATTAATTAATGCTAATTATCTATTCAAAAATTAGTTTTTTACTGTGTTTTGTTCCCGAAAATTGACAAAATAAAAAGGAGCATGATACAAGAATGGTGAACTTTCGACCCCGGACCCCCCTTGAAAAATTCCTGTGTGCGCTACTACAGATCAGTAAATACTTCTTAAGATGAATCCAAATTCCAATAATGACCATTTCTTCATTATACTTGCCTGTTATAAAAAAAACTATTCTCTATAACAAACCACTCTGATGAAGGGATTCAAGTGGTACTCTATTTCAGGACTTTTGATTTAAAGCCTGAATGAAGATTTATATGTGTGAGCTTGTTAGAAGATAAAACCTCTAAAGTAATTGCAAAAATTGAGAATTATGTGAATAAATGTGTCGATGATAACTTGAACGAATAATATGGATGTGATATGGAAGTTAGAACAGTGAGGTGTTTCTTATACAATAGCCACGAATCTCTTTACTTATAGTATTTTACATAAGATAGAAAATAAAATTTTAAGTATGAGTTTATTTATATAGTTAAGTTTATAATAGCTAAAACTTTTGCAGTAAATTTAATTCTAAAATTTAAAAGGAAACAGAGTATTAGACGAACTTTTTTATAAATGTGAATAAATGAGTCTTTCACACATACACAAAAAACAAATCACTAATTACAAAAATGAAATTAAACTAACAATTTAAAATATCACTTGCCTGTACAAATTCCTTCTGGTATAAGAACGAATTCATTTACCTTTAAAATGTACATTAGTATTAACAATAAATATAATATATATAAAAAAAAAAAAAAAAAAACATACATTTTCTTTATTTATAAGTGACTACTTTTTTCTTACATAAGGATAAAACTCGAAACATGTAATTCATTTTCAAAGTATTATTAATCACTGTAAATGGATTATTAAAAACTTATATAACAATTTTTTTTATTTGTAATTGAGTTCCTCATTTACTAAGCTCAAATTTCTTCTACAAAATTGAATCCATTAAAAATATTTTGATTTACGTGAATGAAAAAAAAGAACAGATTGTTATTTTTACAGTGAAAATTTCATACCCAAGGGAATTTAACTATTATACTCAAGACACGGAAGAAAAAACTGCCTGAAAAACAATCTCCCAAATGGGGACAAAACTTCTTTGTTTCAATGAAACACTAGGGCATAGAAAAATGCTATAACGCCAAACCAGGCAACCCAGAATAATGACGTCATTGCACATCTACCAATGACAAGCAACCTCTTTTCCTTTGACTGTGCCGAAGAGGAATGCCCGAGGTGTGAGGAACTCAAAAAGTGCTCTTTATTTAACGTTACGCCTGAAATAGCGTATGTAGACAGAGAGGCTCACATAAACGCATAACGTCCAAAAGATGACGAAATTTCAAGTTGCTCTCGCCTAGAGCTTCTCTCTGCAGGAAGCTCGAAGGAAAAAATCTTGCTTCTCATTGGTAAATGTTTAATAATACGATTATTCTGGGTTGCCTTGTTTGGCATTGTAGCGTCTTTTTATGCCCTAGTGCAGGAATGACGCACCAGCGATACCCGAGCAAACTTATTTTAAACTCCTCTACCTGTTCTTACTTTCTTCCAAGTGGTTACTTAAAACTTCCTTTCAATAACCGCACGCAGTTATCTTAGATGTATCGTGTAACGGACTTAAAAATATTATTCTCTTAATCCTTGTTATTGAAGAAACCCTTTTCTCTCCTCGTACCGTCGAGATGCGGCAGACGGTTGAAAGACGGGCTTTGCTGTCATGGAGAAGTGACGTCATTTTCTCTTCGTTTTCCTATGAAAGCGAAACAGAAACTAAATCAACTGGGAGAGTGGGTTTCCCACCCACCCTCCACCAGCATTGTTGCGCTGCATTTAATGTGGACAGCTTTCTAATTTTTATGTACTTCAACAAATTGTTCTCTGTTAAATTTATTCTGATGAATGGATAATAGAGCTTTCTCTAAGGTTCCACGTAAATGTATAACCGTTACCGTTACCTCGTGCTATTTTGCTCGGAGCTTTCTCCTCGCAGGAAAAGCTCCGAGTAGTGATACACTACATTTCTGATAATCGTTTAAAGCTCATGTTCTCTGGAGATATTACCTATGTTGCTTCAGCAGTAGTTTTCACGATTTCTCGAATTCAATTTGAAAAAAATTTTTAATCAAAATCAAATTTATAATCAGATCCTTCTGAATTAAGTTAAATTTTTCGGTTTCTTTTTTCAAAGCAAAGAATTATTATTTAAATACGAAGGTAAATTACATTAATTTTACGAATACAAGACATAAATGTCAAATTATAAGTAGTTTTAATTTTGTGCCGGTTCTAAGGAAAGTAATTATTTATTTATTTATTTATATATATAATCCAGAAATTTCATATATCTTATTATTCTAAATGTGTATTAGTTGTTTTATTTCTATCATTATCTTAATTTCTAAAGGAGATAATCACTCATGTTTTTTTGAAATATTCAAATATTTACTGAATTTTCCTCCATTATATTTATTCAGAGCTGATTTATTATACTCAATAAAGATTATTTGCTACCGAGTTTTTTTTCGATGTAATAGTTAAAAGATATAATTTGGAATCGAGTATATACTTGCAGAGAGTAGTGTATTTTTTTTTTTTTTTTTTTTTCATTTTTTTCATTACTTTTCTCTTTTTTCGCTTATGGTTTTTCGAAAAAATAGTAATTTATGAAAAATTGTTGATATTACTTGTTAGTGAATAATATAAGGAAATCCATTTCTGCTCCAATTCATAAAATTCTTTAAGTAAATGTGATGAAAATAAATGCTGAATTACCCGCGTACAAAATCTAGGATTCTTAACAACCAAAACATCATGACTCTTAAAAGATCGGATTCATTGAAAAGGGTGATTGTAAAATGATATCTTATCTGCGCCATTTGACTGAATAGAAAACATAAATATATTTATCAAATTAACATATCAAAAATTTAGCATTTTTTATAAAATAAATTAAACAAAAATAACTAGAATTTGCTAATGGTTTTTTGTGTGTGAAATTTCGTTGTTCTTTATAATCCTACGTGGTTTTTATTATTGTATCAACTTGAGAAAAACTTTATTAAAGCTCTTGAATTATTTAATAAAACACTTTTATATATACATCTGTTAACATAAAATTTTATGTACTCAGTAAGATTTTATGTGCAAATTTATTTTCTAAGCAAGTATAAGATGTAAGCATTCTTTTCAATGAAAATGAGGGATTTCCATTTAGAACAATTTATATTTCAGTATTTGAACCATGTACAACTACACAATTATGCTAAAAATTATAATTGACATAGTTTAAATATTTATGTAAACATTAAAATAGAATTTACATTCATATAGTGATGAGGTGTCAAAATTTGTGTTTCTTAATTCATTGTTTTCTTATAAAAGTCTTAATAAACATTTAAAAACCTGTAAATCTCAAAAACTAAGAAAACTATCTTAAGAATACTTTATTATTACTAAAGGTTGAACATATATATATAAATTATATCAACTGCGAAATTTTAGCGTGTGAAAAATGTTGGAAAAAAATAATGTGTTTAACTTTGTCTTAATGTGTATGTTAACATTTTTCTTGGAAAACAAAAAATTAATGTTTTAATTAACACGATTTAGATTTTTTATGAGGTTATAGCCAATTTTTAAAAATGATAGCATTAAATTTAGTTTTGCTTATAGACCATAGCCAATAAAAATATGATTAATAACATTTGGCTAATTTCAGAACTTAAAATATAATTAAGTAGTAAAAAAATATAGTGATTTTTTTTAAAAGTGATTTTATATAAATCATTTTATTGGTAAACTTTTTTTTATTGTAAAATATCATTTATAACATACCACATGTTGTTGTTTTGGTTATTGTTCTCGTGTCCATGAATAAATGCAGTAGATATCACTAAATTCCGTCGAAAGTCTTGATCACTGCCTCTGCTTTTCGGGGAGCATCAGGGCTGTACATGATTTCCCGCAAAGAGTCCCTTAGAGGGACCATTCCCATTTTTAGTAACTTTGTTGCGACGGTTGGGCATTCCAAAATGTGATTGGGCGCGAGTTGAAGATCTGGGCAGTGTTTACATTGAACATATGATCTTGTTTTGCCTGGGTGAATCTTTATGCCCTTAAGGTGTTCAGTTCTCAATCTGGCAATTGTGGATGTTATAATTCGGGGACAGTCAAATTCCGTAACTAGGGGTAACATACCACATATAATTGTCATATGTAATATCTAGGGTCTTAAGTACTATTGAATTTTGACGATAGGATGCAAAAATGAAAGCAATATATAAAAGTTGTTATACTTAGCTCTGTACTAATCAGAATTCCTTTTTTCTCTTGATTATTACTACTTTGTTACAAATATCGGCAACATTTTGAATTTTATTATCAAAAAAAAAAATCAGATACTTCTTAATGTCTTAATATACATATATTCAAAAGAAAATAACATGCTATTTCAAATTTTTAAGATGACACTTTTTTTCTAAGCTCCGTAATAATCAAATTTATATTATTTGAAACTTTTCCTTTTTTTCTTTGCATTTTCTAAGAAAAAATAAATTCTTCCTGTTCATTTTGAAAAATTTGACACATCTTTTTTTGCTAAGTTCTGGGCTTTTTTTTTCTTTTTTTTTCTTCAGTTTCCTGATGAAATTATTCATCCCAATATCTTGAAGAAAAATGTTTAAAATTCATTTATTAAGTCATCAAACTAGCTGCATGGCCCGGCGTGGCACGGGCTATCTCCACTTTTATAAATTTTCCCTTTCTTTCACAAAATCAGAACTTCTAGTACTCATTTTCAAAATGACTTCCACCCCCTCCACCAATTAATCCGGCGTTGCTCGGGCTTTCTTTTTCCTCATGACACCAGCATTTCTGTGTGTGTGTGTTTGTAGGCGCACAATGTGAGTGATTTCTAAAATTGTGTCAAAAAATTTTCCTTTTTCAAAATTTGTTCCATTCCACTTTTTTTTTTTTATTTAAGACAGGTTTCTTTCCCCTCTCTATAGCCCGAGCAGGTTTTTTAGTGTAAAATTATTGTTCTGTCTTCCTCTCCTTCCCACATATAAGATATAGGTTCAAATTTCAATGTATGACTTATAAAAAGAGATATTGCATTAGAATTAAAAAAATATTAGTGAGAAGCAAAAAAAAAAAAAAAAAAAGAAAAGAAAACGATTCTGATGCTAAGAGTAAAATAAAAAAACGTTCATCTTTTTTAATAATAGTTAGTTTCTAAGAATCTAAAATAATAAAATAGATTTCAGATTTTCATGAATAAATCAATCGTTACATATAGTTAGCTTAAAAATGTCTCTAAAATGTATTTTGATCCAAAATAATAGACAATGTACTCTATAATTAACAAAGAATTCATTTCGTAATGAAATAATAGAAATAATCCTTTTAAAAAACATGTATACATTTATTAAAATCAAATTTCTATAAGTAATAAATAAAAGAAAAATTTACAGATAGCTATTGAAACGATTGCTTTCCGTTGAACGTTTGAATGTTTGTTTAAACATATAAATATATATAAGTTAGAAAAAAAAAACAGTGTGGGGGAAAGTCTAGATATATATTTATATACATGTACTGAAAAAAACATTAAAAAAACCGATCTGATAAAAACATTTTGATATTTTATTTTAATTTTAACCTTCAAAAAATGTAACAAAAATAATCTTTCATGTAAAATGCCTCAAAATTAAAAAAAAAAAAAATAAGAAATAAAAAAAAGTTTAGAAATTATTTTTCATTAAAATAAATTGTTCAATCAAAATAAGCTGTTCATTTCTTAAAATTTTATTTGCATACATGTATAAATCAAACATTAATTTCTAACTTTACGTTATCATATAAAGTATACGTTAGAGTTACGTTATCACAGAGTAGTCAAAAATAGTTTTATAGTAAATATATTAAAAATAATAATATATAAAAATATATAGCATATATTTATGAAAAGTTTTATAGTAAAAATATTAAAATTAACAATACATAAAAATACATAGCATGTGTAGAAAATAGTTTTATAGAAAAAAAAAAAATAATACGTAAAAACTATATATATATATATATATATATATATATATATATATATATATATATATATATATATATATATATATATATATATATATAAATAGATTTTTAGTAAACATAGCATGCAATAAAAAAATAAAGAAAATAAAAGAACATTTTTTTAAAAAAATTAGGTTTATTTTTTTTTATACTACTTAAATAAATTTCTAAAATTTTTATTTTATGTTTAAAAAACAAGATTTTCTAATTAAAAAAATATTAATTGTTTCTAAAGAAAATTTGAAATTTTACTTCAAAAAATAACCTAAATCTATTGAACTGGCATCCGTAAATAACTCGAAAGGCTTTTTGAAATCCGGCAGTTTTAAAACTGGCGCTTTCGTTATCGCCGCCTTGACCGCGTCGAATGCCTTCTGCGGCTCTATTGACCAACAAAATCTGTTGAGTTTTTGTTTAAGTTTAAAAATGGGCTCGCATCGATCAGAATAATTCTTAATAAACTTCGAATACCACTGGGACATACCTAAAAATTTGGATACCTCCTCAGAATTCCTTGGGGGTTTTATCTCAACTATAGCTCGAACCTTTGTCTCATCCGTTTTAATTCCCTCCTTAATAATAATCAAACCTAAATATTTCAATTCATCACAACCGAATTTACACTTTTCTTTGTTCAATGTTAATCCTGCTTCTTGTAATAATTGAAAAACTTCCCTTAGGTGTTCAATATGGTGAGTGAACGATGAAGACGATATTATTACATCGTCCATGTACCACACACAAACTTCCTTATCACCGGTTATAAAATCAGATCTATGGCCTTCTGAAAATTGGGAACCGCCCCTGACAACCCAAATGGCTTACGCCGAAATGCATAGGTGCCATTCTTCGTAACAAACGTGGTCTTAATTATATCACTGAGGTTTACTGCCAGCTAAAAGTACCGCAATTTGAGATCAAGAGACGACATAATCGTCGTATAGGGCATATTCGTTATTCAATCATCTATTAACGGTAAGGGATAACGGGGATACTTTGTAATAGAATTAAATTTCCCATAGTCGACAGGAAATCTATATGCTTCCGGATTATCCGGCGGTAACCCATTATTTTTTCTACATAACACAACTGGTGACGCGTACGGGGATTGAATCGGAATTATGGGTCCGTCTTTCAACATTTTCTCTATATGATAATCGAGTATCTCTTGTTTCACCCTGTCATAATGATACGGCCGAGAAACAACTGGTGGCTTATCTCCCGTGTAAATTTCATCTTACAAAACATGTGTTGCCCCCCGGTTTATCTGAAAAAATCCTTTAAAATTATTAAATAAACTAGATTAATTAATTAAACTAGAATTCTCACTCGAACCTCTATTCCTGCGGTCCCCTCGACTAAAATCGTCATTTTGACCCCCATTTCTAAATTGGTATCCTCTATCGTTAAATCTTCGATCATCCCTCTGAAATCTGTTCTTGCTGTCGAACCACTGATTTCCTTCACGGCCATTCTCGTAATTACCCCTATAATAATTTCTGCCGTTACTCGGTCTACGTGAGACTTCCGAATTTCTCCAATTTCTTCGATTATCCTCAACATTAGACATCCTACGCTCATTCTAACCTCGTCTTTCCACATTATCACTATTCCGCGAACCCCTCATTGTTTTCCACGAATATCGTTCCTCAAACCTAGATAACATCTCCAATAGTTGAACCGTGTTTTGTGGATTTCGAACATCCACATAATCTTGGATTTGTGGTTCGAGTCTAATAAAAATATGGTCTACTAAATCTTCCTGAGATATCCCCAGTTCTAGTTGTTTATGCAGCTTCAACAGATCGTAAATAAAATCTGTTGACTCCTGGTCTCTTCTCTGTTGTGACGCATATAAAACTTTATTTCTAAATCTTTCTTATTACGGAGAGCAGGGAATGTTTTTGACAAAGCCATCTTTAACTGCGCAAAGTCTGTGGCTGTATTCTGCACTAACGTTGATCCGAATATCTGATACCAATCTTGGGCCCTCCCAGAAGATGACCTTTCAAATAAGCACATGATAAATCACTGGGTATCTTAAATAATCGTATTTGATTGTCGATACCTTCCAAAAACTCGGCAACATTTTCGGACCCAGAAAAGTACACTTCAAGCAAAACACTAAGCCCGTTCGCGCCTCTTACCTCGGGGTCATATAAATTAAACTTCGTTCGGCGCCAATGTAAGGGCGCCTCCCTCGGGTGCCCTTCTCCTAGATTATCAGTGTGAGCTAGAGATGTAGGAATAAAAGAACCAGAAGCTGCCATGATCTTAATATGACTTTATTAAGATCTTAACTTTAACAGATTAGATAATAATATTATATGGGAGAAAATCTACGGCGGTTAAACACACAATATATAATACCGAAATAACGTAACTCGGACCACTATCAATAACTAACTCGCCTAAGCTTAATTCCAATGTGATCACAGATCCGAATATTTAAATAGTCACTCCAACCTTAATGTCGAACAAAGTATCAATCAATCTGATCCTAGTTGAAGTTGCGGTTCACTGGCGTGCAATGGTATGCGCCTTGACCTAAGGGCTCTCTGTCACGGGTAACTTCTGTTGGCTGTCACTTAACCTCTCAAAACATATTCACACTTGAAATACGGACTGTGACGTCGTCGACTGTTGTGAATCCCCATCCTTCGACGCACGATAAGTTTTATAGCTTCACCAGCTGTTAAATGACAAGTACGACGTCTTCGATTGTTGTGAACTGACACCCATCGATTGTAACTAAATTTTATAGCTTCACCAGCTGTAAAATGACCAGTGCACGTGGCCATGGGGCCATTGTTCATTGTCTGAACTCGGGGAGTGACGACATCCAGACTGGCAGCCATAATGGTAAAGGAGAGCCGGCAACCCATCGTCAATAGGCGAAGCCTGTCTTCAAAGAATCGTGTCGTCATTTCTGATGTTGAGAGAATGGGATAATAGAAACAGGTGGCGTGATGGACAAGTGTGTCCAGATGTTGGACAAGGAATTATGGCGCCTTGGGCCAGACGGCCCGGGTGTGAATTGGTGTGTTATGCGCAAATATAACGAGGGAGGCCGAGAGAGACTTTTGTGACCTGCCAATAAGAAGGGACGAGGGGCGTGTTGTGGACCCACCCCTGGTGTTTAAAAGGGTTTTTTTTCGAGAGACGAGGGGAGGAGCCCGGCCCTGGATCGAGAAAGCATGAGAGGAGAGCCCTGGTTGGAACACTTAGCTTTGGGGCAGTAAAATCAAGAGAAAATAGGGATTTTTCGATTGGGGAAAAAGGGATTTTCGTGTATAGGAAGAATCCTAGATGATTGAGTCGCAGGAAGAATCCTATATCATTGAACAGTAAGAATTCGAGAAGTAATGCTATAGTAGTAATGCGAATATGTGAGGAAAGGAATAAAACTTGATATTTATTGATGCAACAAGGTTTCTATTAGTTTCTAAAGAAGCTTAAATGTATCATAATTTTCTAAATAATTGACTTTTAGGATGATTAAATTTTATGTTTATATGGTTTGAAATAGTATTAGTTCTATTGAGAGAGATTTTGAAAGAAAATGGTTAAACATTTGATGCATTTTTGGAATGATATTTTTTCATTATCATACAAAATAAGCAAACATTGTGTGTGTAAATTCATCCCCAATAAATAAATTTTTGTTATGGTGTTTTTCACAGAAGTTTCTGTAACAGAACAATGGTCTTAAAAGTAATTAGTTAAAAAAATGCTTCTTCACAAAGTTGCAATTAAAGCTTCTAACTTGCTTAAAAACTAAATAAATTATCATTTGTAACAGTTCATAGCATAAAATTCGATATCTTTTTCTTTTTAAACATTGTATAATTAGTGTTCATATAAAATTTTAAATTTCTTGCATTTGTATTTTCATGAAAGAAAATATTCAATGCAAATGCTTCAATAAAATGTACTAATGCTTGCAATAAATCCATAATTTTCAACAATCCTAGTTAGTGTAAAAAAGTTGAAGACATTCATCTTTCTTATAAATACGAAATAATAGGAAGAATAATGCTGGAGAGTAGATACTGCAAAATTCTAATGGAGATGTACTCCTGCAGAAAATTTACATTTGAAAAATATATATTTTTGAGTGAGTAGGAAATTAGAGTAGAATATACATATTTTTTGGAGAGGATTTACTTATGATATAAAATTAGATTTTTTATGTACATTTTTGTTTAAAAAATATGGTTTGTTATTTTAAAGCATTTCTTTTGAAATTTTAGGAGGTAAATTATTAGCCTACAAAAAATGAATAAACAAGTTAAAGACAACATTTCCCCCAAAAAAGCAATTCAGTATATGAAGCAAGTTATCCAATTTTAAAATGTAATATGCAATCCTTTTATACAATTTCCTTCAATACTAGTCTAAAATGTTTATTGAAGATGTAAGAAATAAGAACATTTCTCTAGGAAGGTAGGTTGCATAAGATTCTAATGATGTATTTCTAGAAATTTACATAAAACTATGTTTGAGAAATTTTTTTTTCCCAAAGTTATAATATGTACATTTTGTTTTCTTGAGTCGTACTTATAAAACATGTTTTTTACAAAAAGTTTTGTGTTCTTACACGAAATTAAAAAGATTAAATCCTTGTAAATGTATTTTTGGAATTTCATGAGATGAATTACTTGTCTTCAAATAAATAAATAAATTAAGGATATCAAATTTCTGAGACTTATTTCTTCCCTAAGTACAATGAAAAGTAACCAAGATTATATATAGTATCTAAAGTAACTATTTCAAGTTAAAAATCATTGATACTTTTCTCAATTTCATTCAGTAAAAAAAAAAAGAATGAAAAAAAATATTTCGTTTATTAATAATTTGTGCAATCGGCTTAACACAAAACTGAGGTATTTAAAAGAAATCAAATTATCGATGTTTGATTAGAAAATTTGGCAATCTGTGATTTCAGTACCTGAAAATACTATATTAACTGATATAGAGCAGTGGTCTTCAAAATTTCAACTCACAAAACGCCTAGAATTTGAAGGTGCTTTCCTGGAACCATTAGAACTAGAAAGTGTTTTTGTTGAACCCCATTCCATATACATACTTCAAAGAATGTATCCCAAAAATAATATTTAAAGTAAATCAACATGTTATAGGTACTTAATGCTAAGGGAATTAAAAAGAAAGTCTAATCTAATATTTTATTAATATAGTTTACTCATTGATAATATTAATTTGCGATTCAAGTATCACGTACCCATGCATTATATTTAGTAACTGGGATATATGCTAATGTTTTTTACTCAAACTTTCGAAGTTTAGGTCTATTGAGATTAAAAGCAATCGCATTAAATGTATGTGTTCCGAATTTCATTTGTTTTTGTAGCCACTTCTTACGTTGAGAAATATGTTTCACTTGAACATGTAAATGAACATTGAAAACTTGAACAATAAACATTAAAATGTTTATTGCTGCGTGAGAAATCCTGTGTATTTTGCAACCTAAAATTTAACAGCTGTTCTTAGATTTTAACATCAACTCAGTGGATAATTTGTTCCTTTTCCCTCATTATAGTGCCACGGTAGCCTAGTGGTCATGGCTGGCATGTCACGAGTTCAAGCCAAGTACCCACCGTGTAGGGATACGATGCACATTAAATCTGTTGAGTTTAAACGTCCTCCCATTGGTGTGGTAGTTAGGAGAGGAGAGTTCCAGCTCAGGTGTCGTCCTTGACCATATATCAAAATTACGAGGACTGTCGCCAAAAGCCCTCATGTAGCTGAACATTAATATTCGCTCACTCCACCTTTATAGGTGTTGTTTTCCACAAATGGAAAAAGGTGCATTTTTCATTAGAAAATATATTGTTTTGCAAGACATTGTGCTGATTAATGAGTATAAAATTCTTGTGAACCCGAGATAGTAAACAGAATATTCACAATTTAGTAGGAAGTATATATAAATATGAAACACATTTCAGTATTCTTTTATTATAATAAAAGTTTTAAAAGTGTTGCAAAATAAAGTCATTATATATGAGTAAAATTTTTAGTTTTAATGAATAGGATGAGCTTTAGATACTGGTAACTGTACAAACTTCATAGAGAACATGAATCCATTTTGCATACATATTTGTTTCTTCTCGATTTTTTTGACTTTTTGGAACCCCAGGGTTCTGTGGAACACAGTTTGAAGACCACTGATATAGAGTAAAAAATATCGCGCTGAATGATTTCTAATACTTCTGTAGTGATTTTAATGTATTGTCTTTCAAACAAGGGTAAATATAATCTATATTTTTATTTCTTAATAACTTAGTTCACATTCAATTTTGTACTTATTTTTTAAAGTTATGGTAACCTGAAAAACTTTCATGAATAATTCATAAAAGTTATCGCAATGTATTAATTACAATTATTTGTGTAATGTAATCCATTCAAATGAAAAATTTCATGTACAATAGAAAATTTTTATTTCAAACAAAATTTCAACACTATACATACACATATGTAATTAACATCCACAATATTAGTACAATTAAAATGAATATTAATTAAAACAATTATACAAATGCAATGATGTCCATTGAATAGTCACTAACAAATATTCTTTAAAAGACTAAAATAATAAATACATTTAGCCTAATAAAAAACATCAGCTAGTATCTCAAACAAGATTCTTATAAAACAGAAATAAAAATAAATTAAACGAGTACCCTGAAAAAAATAAGTCAAGAATGTATATAATCCATATTTTTGTTTGGTTTGAAATTTCCAAAGTAACATAACAATAAATATTTTTACATACAAATATCTAATGCACACACAAAAAAAATGACATTCAGTTATAATTACTAACCTTTCAATTTGGGGTATAAAGTTGTACAAGATAACAGTTTTCGGCTTCTATCACTAGTTTTCCAAACATACCTTTTATAAATTGGGACACTCATCTTGTAAATAGTATACATTTTCTCATTTCAAAGTTCTAAACCAGATATTTACATACATTTGAGTAGTATTACTTAGTTTTTAATATACGTATATATGTGAAATGCATTCATTACCTTGGAGTATTTTTCACTCCTTTCATTTAAATATTCCCTATATTCTTGAAAATGTAAGGCAGGTTTCTGAACTTCCAAGGTGTAAATATGAAATGGTGTAAACCAAAATAAAAGAGCAACACACATGTACACAGAAAGTAAAATATTATCAATTACAGCACATGAAGGTACAGATAATTTTTTATCCAAATTTAACAATAACTAGAATCAAGATTTTGGTATAACAGAAATTCACTTTGAAGATCAAATGTTTGCACATTTAACATAATTAGGTTTGATGAAAAATTCATGGTTCTATAAAAAGATGCAATTTATTAAATTACAGACACAATTAAGCCTGTCTTAATCTGTACTATTACTGTTTTAAGCAGAAACACACGAGAGAACTAATGACCCTTTATAAAGACAGATAAATGCAAGGTTAATGTAAAATAAATTATTACAGAAGATTAACTAATGTTCTCTCCTGAAAAGAGAAAAATATATTAAGATTAGGTGATTCTATTTTTATTACTCTAAAAATTGGAAATTATAAGTTATTGTCACCAAAAAAATATAAATGATAATGCAACAGTAATTTTTTTTTACATCTGAAATGTGTGTTAGACTTCTCTTTAATAAGTTAGATTAATTTTTTTTTCTTTAATATCACAACACAAGTCAAATAATATTAAAAAGAGTAAACAATCAATGGTTGATGGAAACATTTGTTGACTGTAGTTTTATTCAAAATTATTTTTATTTACATGCATTCTTTTAAACCAGTTCTTGCTTTTATGGGATTTAGAAGTAAGTGTAAACCACAACATTAATTAAACTTTTTAAGAGATAACTGACTCGACTTCTAATGTCATTACAGAGCTATGTTTGCATTTTGTGGTAGGCCTCATAATATGACATATTTACCTAATTCAGAAAGATGCTAAACTCAGACTTATTTAATACTGATCAAGTAGTTTGAGTTCAAAAAAGAACTTAGAATAACTATAGAAATTTTATTTAAAGTTCCTTCTTTAGAAAACCATGCATAAAATATTGAAATTATAAGTTAATCCAAGTTTTAAAAAGAATATTTTCTTTCTAGAAATAAAGACCAATACATTAAAATACAGATTGTGTATTAAAATTAGTTTTCATAAACTGAAATTTTATTATGAATAATTTAGTTTAAGACTGCTTTTAGTTATACCATTTGAAATTTCAAATGATACTTAAGCTTCTCTACCTTGTCAAGGTAGCAGCCACAGAGAAGTGAATACAGTTGGATCTCTCTACAAAGGGGTATCTTTAGGATAGAGAACAAAATCAACTTCTGAAAAAATATATTGAAGTTTTTGTTTGTAAATCACTTGCAATATTTAGAATTAAACATGACTGAACTTTATTATGTCAACTATTTTAATGGGGAAGTGATAGCAAATAAGATACGAGTTGATTCAGTTAAGAATTTTTTACTTTAAGTTGTTTCAATATTATTACTATTGAGACTTTAAATTTATGCATATAACCAGGTTATTTTTTACAGTTACCTATTTGCAAAAATTCAAATGTATTCTTTTTTTATCTATTTAAATCAACTATTATAAGTACATTGTTAATCTGGAGTTTTCACAGCATGTGGATCTAAAACCTACAGTAAAAATGAACATATATATTGCACATTACATACTAGCCAGGAATTTAAGTATATAGACTTAAAATTTTTTAAATGCCTTCTTGTGAATCAGGAACTCTATATTGGAATGACCTAAAACTGCCTATAATAAAAAGGAACATACATGTATTGCACATATGCTTAAATCGTAAGGAATTATTAAACACACCTTCTAGTTAATCAGCATTGCACTATGATCTAAAAACACCTACAGTAGAAAATTTCATATATTGCATATGGATACTTGAAAATTCTAAAATTATTATTAGATTAACACCTCTTTTAATTTCCAGTCATTTTATCTGAAATTAATAATGTTAAAACCAAAAATTAATTTTTATACAGATTTTGCTGTCAAAACCAGACTCGTTGATACACTTTTTGACATTCTTCTTGGGTAGGTTTTCTCAATGTAGTTGAAGTTTTCTGAGAAGTCTTCTTTTTTTGTTGAAGCATATCTCTGTGTCTTTATCTTTTTATTTGGTGGCTCCATATTCAAAGATCTTGATACAATTTCTTGATTAGCTTCAGGTAATAAATGCGATGAATCGACATTATTTTTTAAAAAAGTTAAAATGTTATCATATTGTTCTGGGGATACTTTATTTAATAATTGCATGCCTCCTTTCAGGAATTCTTCCTTGGAAATTTCTGCCCGTGTAGATGTGGCCCTCGAATTATCCACATGTGCTTCTTTTTCCAACCCCCCCCCCTTTTCGATCTTCACAAATAATCATTTCTTCATCTGTTACATGTGAATCTAAGGATGGTCTTTCCTCTAATATGGTACTATTGATTTTATTCAAATTTTTGCTGCAAATAAAATGAATATGTTTGCACATATTCCACTGAACTGCATTATCAATGCATGTACATGTAAAATTATGCAAACAGTGGTTACATTCCCTACACATCAAAGTGCATTCTTTGGAGCACGTAAAATTTCTTTTAACAATATATAAGTCCTTACCTCTTGTGGAGCTAACTGACCATTCATCTTCATTAGATTCAATGCATAAGCTGGTTAAACTTTGGCCAACTTTATGTCTTTTCCTCAGCTGAGATATTTTTGAAGAAACCTTACCTTTCTCCAAAGAAATAAGTCGATTTCATCTGTTTCTACTAAAAGACTTCGGACAATCTTGTAAGCTTCAACTTGCATTTCTTTCTTCGTTATCAACCTGGCAATACTACGTCTCCACCTTCTATCTACTTGCCATGTACACAACAGTCTTTTCTCAGGAATGCCAAAAACTGTCTTCCATGCATTAAAAAAAGATTCAGAATCATCTGTCATCAAAACTCTCGGAGAAATACAAGTGTGTTCCTTAATAGCTGCAAATGCCAGAGTTAACGCTGTAGAATCTTGTCGATTGCTTAAAATGAATGCTGCTGGAAATCCTTCTCTCTTATCATCCAAAACTAATAGTGTCGCTAAATCAAACCCATATGCATTCATTCCATGCGTAAAATCCAAGCATATAGTATCGTTTCCATAAAATTTTAACATATCTTTTTGCGAAGCATTCATAATTACAAGAAGAAAATCTTCAGCTTTCATACCAGGGTATAAATTTTCGTCAAAAATATTCTGGTCCTTGAAGAGAACTATAGGAGACTCTTCTCTGTTTTTCAGGCCTTCAACCCACTTGTTAACACTTACCACATCATTTGAATCCAAAATACCATCAGAGCTTATATTGTATTCTTCTTTAATATTTTTTATATCTTGCCGTGTTATTAAATGAATTCTTTCTAGTTTCTGATTAATAGAATTTCTAATATCATCCAGGATAGCTTCGACAGGGATTTTATTTTCTAGTTTTTTCGCTATATCTTCTTTTTCTTCTCTAGTTATTTGCATCCGTCCCAAATCTATCCCATGTCCTACATGGGTTTTTGTGAATTCCACAGTCACTTTGCTTTCAATGTCTTCATATACTTTCATCTTTGAAGGGCATTTTCCATTAATCTTGTTGCTACCAGCTATTTTCATATTTCTCTTCATATCACCCCTTGCATTATAAAAACCATTGCGATGACAGTAAAAGCAGGTCATTTTTCCACCAGTTTTCCCTGATTTACTTCCAGTATTCTTCACATACAAGGAACTAGTTTGCTTCTCAATGCTTTCTTTCCACAACTTGAAATCTTAAAAAGTGTCAAATGTACGAGTATCCTTTTCTATTGTAATATTATGTACCAAATCAATGTGATCCTCCAAGGCCTTTTTAGAAATGAGTTCTACATTGCAAAGAATACATCTTACCTGTTTAATTGTACTTATTTTATTATGAATCAATTTCGCATGTCGATTTAAGTTCGAAACTGTAGAGAAGGTCTTATCTCATTCAACACATTTAAAGCTATCCATTACTAAATTTTACAAGTAATATATATTTTTAAAAAAATAAAGAACAATAGATAATGAAAACACACAAATTTATGTAGTAAGTATTCTCGATACCCAAAAAGAATTCCTTCAACTATTCTTTGATACTGAAAAAAAAGATAAAATAGAATTATTATTAGAATGGATTAAATTTTCTTGATTAAAAATTACTGCATGTTTAAAACTAAAATCTATCTGAATTCATCCATACCCCTAAGCAAAACGTGGTTTTTATTTTACAAAAAAAAAAAAAAAAAAAAATTATTCATTATTCTGCAAAAAGCAATACGGAATTAATTTTTTAAACAATGTTGATGTAAAATAATAATCGTTAAATAATGAAAAACAAATTACTTACCGCTAACCAAAAAAAATTTGCTTTTCAAATAAAAAATGGACACACTACTGACCTGAAATACAAAATTATTATTACTATGGATTGTATCTCCTTGATAGTAGATTGCTACATGTTTGACACTAAATTCAATTAGTTCCTGTTGAAATACATATTGAATTGCTTTCGATTTGCAGAAGAAAATAAATCAATCTGAATTCATCCATAAGTTCTAAGAAAATACGTGGGGTTTTTTTTATTTAAATTATTCATTAATATTTTGTAAAAATCAATATGAAATTAGTTTTTAAAACAATGTTGATGTTCATTAATAATCGTTAAATAATGAATAATTACTTACAGCTAAAAAATACAAAGAAAATATCCTTTTTAAAAAATAAAATGACACACGGACACACTCGCTATGCTAAACTGGAAAACAATTTACAAAATTTTTCCCTTTTGGTAACGAAGGAAATTTTCCCTTTCCCTCACGATGCCAGCGCCCCTGGTGATTTAGGTTATTTTTAACATTAAGATTTTACTTTCCCTATGGGCTTCGGGTTGGAACGGACTGGAAGAGAGCGCTAAAGAAAAGGTCTTAGTCCGAGATTGGAATGGAAAGGAAGGAAAGACGATGAACGCCTGTGGCGTTGAAGAATAGGAGAGACTGAATGCACCGGCTTGGCATATGAACTGTAATCTATTGCTTCACTAACAAATTGTTTAGAAATTAAACAATCCTTTTATTTTCATATTAGGCTGTTATGGTTAGCTACTCACGACGTGACAGGACTATCATAACATTCCCCAAATGCCACCACGCTTACTCTAAACTTCTGTTATTTAAAAGCTTCCTAATTTGCATCTTTCCTTCACGCCTTACTTCTTGGGTTGGTTGGAAAAGAGTTGCATTCATTCTGGCCCCAAAGAACCCAAAAGGATATGTTAATGAAAAAACGCGTGAATCCGTCACAAAATACACATTATAAGCAAATACTTCAAATAAAATTATTTACATTAATAAACATTCGAAATATCATTATAAAATTATGTTATTCAAGAATAAGTATATGAGAACTTAGATATTTACAATGACAAATTTTAATTATCAGTCCTGGATTTCTAAATTATGCAACAATTGTACAGGACGTTTAATTATGTAGTAATTGGTCTTGATTTAACATTTGCATGGTTCAACACTTTCCACATTTGTTGAAGTACCAATTCAGCACGTTTAAACATACGGACATTATTTAATATCACCTTGAAACACAATCCGCATCGAGCAATAAAACGTCGAAGAGCAAAAAGAAATATATCATTAGTCAAACTACCGACCAGCTCTAGATGAAAAGTTCTTATTTCCCAAGGAATTAACAGTATGTACTGTTCGGCATCCCTATCTTTAATAAATAACGGTTCCACAAAATCAGTCCCTACAACTGCAAAGGGAGGTGACTCTGCCACACGAACGTCGGGTATAGGAGCGATAACTTGACTTGGTGGGTTAGAGTTGAATCTCCTAGAAGAAATGCACCATTTCTGGCGTGACCTTATAGTCTGACGACCTCTTAAGATCCAGTATTTCACTGTCACCTGCTTCCACATTACTAATCTCTTGATATCCTTGAAAATTCCCTTAAAATGCTTTACTAATCTTACAGCGATTACAGAACCCATTAATTCTAGCCTAGGAAGAGTTATATTTTTAATAGGGGCTACTCTAGATTTAGAAATAACGAATCTAGTATTAAAATTGCTATTAGAAATTTTATATCTGAAGTAAGCCACAGCTCTCTCCAAAAGATTTTGGCGAAGCATCTGAAAATACATGTAACTGTAAATCATTTCTTTTAATTATATTTGTGGGGGAATAGTAGAATCGCGGAATCGTTAAATTTTGCAATTGTTCTATAAATTTCAAAATGACATCAATATGAATAAAATTTGAAAATTCTCCGGAAATGAGACATTCATTTAAACTTGAATTATTTCCTTGTTCACTACTCGCATCATAAACTACACTCGTTTTTGTATTGGAAGAAGTTTCCCTGAAAACTTCACGATGGGGCATTACATATCCAGCAAAACAAAACAAAAAATTTTCAGTACATTTTTCTACAATACCTTTCTTTGATTGTTCTTTCATAAGCGAATCATACCTTTCAAATAATAACTCATCCCGATTAAATCGTTTTTCTGCAACATCAAAGTTACAACCTAAATTTCCTTTTATACCGTTCGTCTTAATCGCAACGGCACTTCACAACATACCCATTTTCTTTTTTTATTTCTTTTCCGAAATCGCGTAAGCTAACCCCCGTTTTAACACTCGCTTCATCCTCCAGCAAGAAAGTATCAATTTCCACAAGTCGTTTTCGACCCTCGTGCCAAAAAAAAAAAAAGGGGAGGAAAGCTGCTTCCTTCTTCACTGTCCGAGAGTGAGCTATCAGAGATTCCCCCAAAAGAGAAGGGATCATAAATAAATCCTTGTTTATTTTTCTAGGCTTCTCTGTAATAGTATTTTCCAAGAAATTCACGCCAAGTAAAATCTGCATGGGACCGTTCTGGAAAGTATCCGCCATTTGACACCCAGCTGGAATCAAGTTATGTACGGAAAATACTCGATCGAATATATACCCTTCTTACAATTTCATTAGGGGAGAATATTCTGTAAATTTTAATCTAAGAGATTTAATCAATAGATTTTTTGAAAGCTTTCAAAGTGAGTCAAGTTTTCTCTTTCTGTTTGTAGTAATTTGTCTGTAATAATTTTTGTTTGAAGCGTAATTATTTCCCAATAGCATTCATTGTAACAAAAGGATTTTTGCCTTGAAGCTTAAGTTGACTTGAAATATCATCTGAGAAAGCTTGGACCCAATGTTCATCTTTTAATTCAGAAAATTCAGATTTTTTTATTTCCAACAAAATAATGATTTTATCCAGCAATTATAAAAATCGTCTTAAAAAAAACAATTTGACTCGAAATGGATTGAATTTTCTTATAATATGGTTCAGTGCTCCGCAACCTTTTTTATCGCCGCGGACCGGTCAACGTTTATTAATTTTTTTACGGCCCGCTGAGGAAGAGGATGTTGATTGTTTATATTTTAGACTTTTTTTATTTAATAATTTTAATTTAATTGTATTTAATCGTGACTTCTGAATTAAATATAGTTACAACAAAAAAGGAATATAAATTGATTTAACAAGGAATATTAAGTGATTTTCATAAAAAATAGCCCAAACCTAAGAAAATATACCACAGTAAATGAAAGAGAAATAATTTAATGTTTCTTGTGCGGACCGGTAGTATTTGCTCCACGGACCGGTCCGCGGGTTGCGGAACACTGATATAGAGCAGTGCTCCGCAACCTTTTTATCGCTGCGGACCGGACAACGTTTGATAATTTTGCCGCGGCCCGCTGGGAAGGGGACATTGATTGCTTATGTTTTAGATTATTTTGATTTATAGCAAAATGTATTTATTGTATTTAATACATAAAGAATATAAATAATTTAACAAAGAATTTAATTATATTTAAATATGCTTTCAAAATAAAATACAGTTACACCAAAAAATAAATAAATAAAGTGATTTAACATTTTAACTTACTAGAACGTTAAATCAATGAGAACCCTGAGCTTATTTCTTTGCAATGAGACGGTCCCATCTGGGGGTAATCGGAGACAAAATGACGCCCGAAGTGTGTTGCTTATGTCCAGTTTATTCCGTTGCTTTGTTTTGGTTGCTGTTACTGCAGAAAACCTTCACACAGATAGGTTGTCGGAAATGGCAATAAGGATTTAAGTACTGTGGTGGCAATTTCGGGGTATTCTGCCATGACTTTATTCCAGAACGCCGGCAAATTTATTGTCTCGAACGCAGTTTTAAGGCCGCAGTCACATTTACAATCTCCAGTAGTTGATCTTCTTGCACAGACATGCTATATTCGCCCGATTTGTTGACAAATTTGTTGTAGATCCACCCTTACCAGTTCGGGGGTCTTTTGTAGTTGGGAAGTAGCGCACGAACTCTTTTAAAATCAAAGACAGATGATCGTGCACTAACTGGGAAGAATGAATGTTCAAGCTCAGTCTCGCCTAATATCCCCGCTAATGTCTGAAACATGTCGAAAATGCCTCTTTTCACACGCCGTCCCCACAACTCCAGTTTGGCTTTAAATGCTGCTACTTTGTCTGCCAACTTGAAAACGGTTTTCATTTTCCCCAGAAGGCACAGATTGAGTTCATTCAGCAGGTTGAATATGTCACACAGGTAAGCCAGTTTGGTGACCCATACCTTGTCACTGAAATATGCTGCCAGCGGTGACTTCTTTTCTAAGAGAAATATTTGTAATGACTCTCGCAATTCAGATACTCTGAGTAGCGATTTTCCTCTGGATAACCATCTTATTTCTGTGTGTAATGGAAGGCATCTGTACTCTGTGCCCATCTCCTCACAAAGTTACTCAAACAGGTGCGAGTTAAGGGTGTGTGCTTTGATGTAGTTAATAACTTTAACGACATCCATCAATACGCGGTTAAATTCCGGTGACATTTTTCGGCTTGCTAGCACTTTCCTGTGAATGAGACAATGTGTAGATTCACTCTCAGGTACAACTTCCTTCACCCGAGCAGTTAAACCAGACAGTCATCCGTTCATGGCAGCAGCTTCGTCTGTGCATATGCCTACACAAAAAGACCATTTTAGTTGCCTTGATATATAACCATCCAGTGACTTGCTCCTGTGGTGTTGGTTGGCAAAGGTAGTGCACATAACAAATCCTCATGCACATCCTCCTAATATAGATATCGCACGTAAGCAAGTAGTATTGTCTTGTCAATATCTGTAGATTCGTCAACCTGGAGTGCGTACCACGGTGATGCATTAATCCTCTTGAACAATTGCGCCTCAAAGTCTTCGGCTATTTCCTCAATGCGCTTAGTCACAGAGTCAGCCAACAAAGGCACATGTGCTATCTTTTCCACAGCAGCCTCTCCTAGAAGTTCACGGCAAATGTCTTAAGTGGCAGGCATGATTAATTCTTCACCAATATTGAATGGCTTTTTAGCTTTAGCAATACGGTTAGCCACCAAATATGATGCTCTTAGTGCATTCTCCTTTATTGATGTGGTGGCCCTCATAAATTTCTTCTGTCCTTCGTGTTCTCGTTTTTTTTTTTTTCAAAATATTAGAGGGACTTGTCTTTTACTCCAGGGTGCTTGGCGTTCAAGTGGCGAAGCAGTTTTGAAGGTTTCATTGCTTCATTATAGAGAATTGGTCACCGCAAACTATGCAGAGCGGTTTTGGTTTGTGAGAATCACCTGTTCCGATAAAACCATATTTCAAGTAGGACTCATGGTGTTGTCTGTTAAAATTTACACGTTTCTTTGATGTTGAAGACATTTCTGTCTCTTCACTGATCCTTTACTTTTTCCGAAGGAAACTTTCTAACGACGTCTGACGATTTTTGCGAATTTGTGGGTTAAATTTTTGCAAACACAATACACACTGTAACGTCGTCTCCCCCACATGGGATCGGCGTCTTTTTTGTAGAAACGACATTCACACGTGCATTCGGCAGCTGTGTATTGAGGGTTGAGGCGTGGCCACCCCCGCAACCCCGTTTTGACTCCCGAGGAATCTGTTCCCACCGACCGGAGGATGAAACAAGAGAGCTCCAAGAGGGCCGGATCCCCGAGAAAGGCGTATGTTGCCCCCTCTCGAATGAGGTGGAGAGAAGGGAATGCTTTGACCCAGGGGAAGCCGGCGAAAGAAAGGAGAGATGCTCTGCTAAATGATAGAGAAATTATTTGCTGTGTTTTTCTTTTCTTTCTTTTTCTTTTCTTTCTGCTTTTTAAAACATTAAAAGATTTATGTCACTACCTTCGGGGGCCTCTTTTTTTTCTAAAAAAAAATTTAATGGAACACAAATATTTTTAATTTGGGGTATAAAACTAGGAATTTAAATTCAGTTGCAATGAAACGGGTGGCCCGGTACCATTTGATCCGCGGACCTGGGTTTACGGAAGACTGATATGGTTGACCGATAAATTCACATTCTATATCAGGGAGGGTGAACCAATGGCACGCGTGCCATTGATGGCCCGTTACACTATATTTTGGGCACGCCGCCGATTAAAACGGTCTGCATTTTAATTCAAAATAGCGAAGTTCAATATGAAACATTACGAACAAACGCGAGTGATTGGTCGCAGTTTTCAGCCAGATTTCCTTAGTTCAAAGAATTATCGGAAACGCTCAAGTTTATTTATGTACCCTAATGTGATTTCATTTAATATACTGAACTCGTCCCTATTCAATTGGTTGAAAAATGAAAATTTTTAAATGAAATTGACTGATTTACAGTATAGTTTAATATGGGTTCATAAATTTGTTAACAAAAGGAGAAAGCAGGAATTGATTGAAACAGAAAGATTAACAAGCAAATATAAGTAAAAATGCTAATTATGAAATTTTAGAAACATGGAATTCGATTCCAGACACATTTAACTGTTTGAAGAAGCTGGATCATGCTTTTTTAACCATGTTTTCATCTACCTACGCCCGCGAGTCATTATTTTCAGAGATGAATAGAATTACAGACTCGCTTAGAAACCGTTTGGACGATGACTCTAATTAAGCATGCATTTTGCTAAAAGTAGCATCTTACAATCTTAAAAAAGTATAAGTTATTTTTCATCAAATCTGCTATAGTAGAAGTCATACTAATGTTACTTTAATTTGAATTACCCGTATAACTAAAACATTTACTACTATACAGTATAAAATGCATTTTTTCGAAATAGAGTTTTGAGAGAGAGAGAGAGTTTTTTTAGTGCTATTTAGTTTTATTACTTTCCCAATAATCACGAGTCCAAATTATTTGACGGCACTTCTATACCTCATTAAATATTTCTTTAGAAAAAATGGCACGTTGATCCATAAAGGGTCGACCCCCCTGTTCTATATCTTCCAGAAATGAAGCAAATCGATGATGCTAAAGTCTACAGGCTCGAATATAGTTTATAATTTTGCTGACTATTTTAAAACATGTCCAATATCCAAGTAATGTCCAAGAACAGTACTTGTTATGGAGTAATACAATGGAAATGTTTGAAATTGTTATTACCATGCAGTTTGCTTGTTTCTTTTAATCTTACAACTCCTTTAGTGATACTGGTCATGGTAGGTGCTCTATCAGTTGCATTACAAACCCACTTTTCCACAAGGAACACTTCATCAAAATTTTAAAAACTTCATCAAAAATATTTATTATGCATAATACATGACTCGACTCGACTATTTTATCACCTCTTCTCTGGTTGCAGAATTTCACAACTTTAACTTGCACTTTTTTTTTAAAAAAAAATTTTTATGCTGGACATAATACCGTTTCTTTTCTTTTCTTTTCTTTTTTTTTTTTGTAATCTAAGCCACCCATCGATTCTAAGCCGCACCCCGAATTCTCAACAAGTTTCTGTGTAAAATGGTTTATCGATATATCAAATCTTACTAAATTAAAATAAATTTTTAATGGGAACAAATAAGAAGAGAAAAATTCGTTATTTTTTATCAGTATTATAAGCTTTTAATTACATATGTGAACCTGTAATTGCTCTGAATACCCCATCCAACAATTTTTTCCCCTCGATTCTAAGCCACGCCCGATTTTCAGTAGCATTAACATTGGAAAAAAGTGCGGCTTTGATTCGAGTAAATACGGTAATTCTTCCGCTTTAATTAAGTATTCACGAATAAATTATTTTTCTGTAAATGGTTTCGAACTGTGCTCACGATTAAAAGTGATAATACATAACTAGTTTTTATTGCAGTTGTTTTGTCTTCAACAAATTTAGGTAGCCTCGCGGTAGCCAAGTTGTCCAGGTAACTGACTCGACTTGTACCACTCACTGAAGACCCGCCGTGCAGAGGAGGGCCGTTGCACGTTAAATATATGTCGAGTCTCAAGCGTTCTCCCGGGGGTGTGGAAGTTAGGAGAGGAGGGGTGCCAGCTCAGGTGTCGTCCTCGCCACTTGACCATGGTCCGTCGCCAAACGCCCTCGAATAGCTGATCAATGCGACGTTAATATTCACTCTCATTCACTCACTCAACAAATTTAGTGAATATTTTTTTTCTTTTTTTTTCATTTTAGAAGAGTTGAATTCAGTTTCGGCAACTCGTCTTCACAAAGTTTCGCAACATATTGTTTTCTGGTTTGGGTCATAGCAGTGGCGCACACAAGGGGGATCCGGACCCCCCCCCAAAGCCCTTGATATTTTTTTCCGATTGATTATAATTCTAAGTATATAGTACGTAAAATTTAATTATTTGTTATTAATGATTAATTTTATTAATTAATGTTAATTATTTATTCAATAATTAGTTTTTTACTGTGTTTTGTTCCCGAAAATCGACAAAATCAAAAGGAGCATGATACAAGAATGGTGAACTTTCAACCCCCACCCCCACCCCTCCCTTGAAAAATTCGTGTGTGCACTACTGGGTCATAGTAGTTTTTGAAATTAGCAATTATTTTTAGCAAATTAAAATTTAAATTTCTTAACAACTGAATTGCAGGTTTTACATATCGGGTGCAATATTTTATTTTTGTTTAGGTAGCAAAGTATTGCAGTTTTTATTTTTTTTTTTAAATTTACGTTGTTCATCTTTTCTTAATCTGTTCTTGATGTTTGATCATATTTTTGTTAAATGTGACTTTTTAGTTCAATACGAATAAAAACCAAAATCCACGTTCATTCATAAGCAATTGAGTGAACACTACACTTTGTCTTGGTCATCTCGAGGTTATTAAGTTAAAAAAAAAGTCATTAACTGCCTCTGACGTCACGCTATTCGCCTTTCGCTGATTGGACGTTTCAAAGAGAAATAAATGTCGCACACACGATGAATTGTAGAGCAATCTATAGCAAACAGTATTCTTTAATGCAGTGATCCATAACTGCGGACCGGTACTGGTCCGTGGACCAAATAGTGCCGGTCCCACAAGAAATGTTAAATTATTTTCATTTTATATACTGTGGTGTATTTCTCGAGGGTTTTATGGTAATCATTTTATACACCATGTTAAATAACTTAATATTAATATCTTGGTGTAACTGTATTTTATTCTGAAAGCCCATTTAAATATACAATTAAACTAAAATTATTAAATAAAAGCAATCTAAAATATAAACAATCAGCGTCCCCTCCTTCATTAGGCCGCGGTAAAATTATCAAACGTTTTTAAAATTATCAAACGCATTTAAGAATTTAATAAAAATTAATTTATTGTTGTAAAATCAAATGAAAAAATTCAACAAAATATTAAAAAATTTTTTTATTTAAATGCTATTTCTATAATAAAATAGGATTTCTTTAGAAACAAGAATAAATAACAGGTTAATATGTTGTGTAAATTTTTTAAAAAATTTTTACCAGAAATAAATTTTAAAATAAAAAGCCCCTAAATAAAATTGATATTTAAAATTTTATAAAATGTCTTCGCGGGCCGTAACCTATGTATTGGCGGGCCGTGTGTTTGACATTCCTGATATACACTGCTGGACAATTGCTAAAGACGGATCACAAATTGCTATGTAGCATAACATTAAGTGAGACATGAGGCCTAGTAGGATAAAATATAGTTGCCACACTGTTCAGACATTAGAATAAAGAATATTTATTGTTCTGGAAAGTACAAAAGCTGTGAAACATCTGAAAGAAAAAAAATGTTCATTTGGTCTGCGTACGTAGAAATGGAACAATGCATCTAAAAGTCAGCAGGCACCTTAAAGAAAGGTATCAGTACGGGATATGTCCACCGTGGAGTGTGATGCAACATTCCACATGTCGTACCATACTTTGCACAACATTATCCAGCAGCTGTTGAGGCAATTTATCCCATTCCTCTGTGAGTGCACGGATGAGGGTGTTCTTGTTTGTCGGAGGATAGTTTCGACCAGCAACTTGCCTCCCCACAGCATCCCACACATTTTCAATGGGGTTTAGATCTGGAGAACGCGCTGGCATTACGAGACGTTGAATGCCCTCGCTGTCTAGACAATCCTGAACAGCGAGTGTACGATGACATGTTGCGTTGTCGTCCATAAAAACAAATTTATCACCGACAGCACCACGGAAAAGACGAACATGAGGAAGTAGAACTTCATCAATGTATCGTTGGCCCGTCATAGTCCCATTCGCAACCACATGTAGGCGAGTGCGGCCATTGATCATGATGCCGGCCCACACCATGATACTGCATGTCGGATATCGGTCCTTTTCCTGGATATTTTCTGGACGATAAGCAGTACCACTCTCGCGCCAGATCAGTTGGCGTCTACAATCCGATGACAGACTGAACCTACTCTCATCTGAGAATAGTACGCATGCCCAGTCCTAGTCAGTCGAATTGTGATGCTCACGACACCATTGCAAACGGGCAGTACGGTGCTGTCTGGTCAATGGAACACACACAACAGGTCTGCGTGCGTATAGTCCTCCTCCCCTCAAACGTCTGGCAACAGTTTTTCGGGAGATCTGCTTTCCTGAGGCAGCAAGAAACTGATTTGCCACCTGCTGAGCTGTGGTGCAACTCTTCCTTTTTGCTGATAGGACGATATATCTGTCTTCTGCAGGCGTCGTACTTCTAACACGACCTCCCCCGTGCCGTCTACTACACATTCCAGTAGTTTTAAATGACTTACACAGCCGTGAAACAACGCTGTGAGCGATGTCGAACTCCCTGGCAACATCTGTTATTTTTCGCCCTTCTTCGATCTTTCCAATAATTCGGCCACGCATAAAATCATCTATGTGATGTCGGGAAGACATGCCAAAAATTTTAAGTTCGTCTATTAAATCTTTCCTGTAAAACTTTGACTTGAAAAAACAACTGTCCACACGCGTCAAAACCTTTAAAGCTCTTATGAACGCTATCACGTGATGAACAGACGTGGGAAAAAATTTGCATACTCATACTTCTTCTTACTAATATCCCGCACTTATTCTAATTTTCCACATTTTGCTTCCTTTCATTTTGTGGTTGCTATGGATGATAGTGTTATCCGTCCTTAGCAATTGTCCAGCAGTGTATAATAATTTTTAAAGATCCAATATTTCCCAAGAAGATTAGTACTTTAAGAGAACACGCGCGCTGATAGACTGGTCACCTCTTTGTAGAAGAACTGACTTACACATACTTTCCGTTACACGAAACCGTGTAGGGCAGCGATACACGTTAAATCTGTTGAGAGATGAAACGGCCTCCCGTTGGTGTGGTGAGGTGGTTAGGAGAGGAGGTGGGTGCCAGCTCAGGTATCGTCCACGTCACTTGACCATGATTCAAACTTACGTGGTCCGTCGCCAAAAGATCCCTTGTAGCTGTACAGTGCGACGTTAATATTCACTCACCCACCCATTACACGAAATTTATGGTTTAGTTCTTTTTTTTTATTAAATTATACTTTCTGAGTCAATACAGTTATTTTATATTTCTGATTATAAAATGTGTCTATGTTTATTTCAAAGGTAGTATTTTTGTTTGTTTATTATATAATTGAAGTGTCGCTATTATGACCTATAAGGTGGCCCCCAAAAAGGTGTTTTACTTTTTACTTTAATACAGGTAGATGAGTTTATAGTTTCAACTTTAAATATTAGTCAAAATATGAAAAATTCTCTAGAGGGGTGGCACATTAGGTCTTTGCACGAAGGCGGTCAACACCCTAGAATCGGCCCTGCACGAGACACAATATTTTGGGCACGCCAGCGATCAAAATGGTTTGCATCTTACTTCAAAATAACAAAGTTCACTATAAAGTATTACGAACAAACGTGATTAATCGGTCGCGAGGCGACAGGGAGCACACTCGTTTGTTATTGTCTTGCCTTAGTTACGTCGTGGACTATAAATGCTTGAAACGCAATGTTTGTCTACGCATAGCATGGTCAATTTCATTGACACAACTGTATTTTAAAGTTTATTTGTGTTATATTTACGATTTTTAACTGTTATTTAACATGGCTAGTTCAGCAAAAGAACAAAAAGTGCAAGATAGTAAGTGTAACAGAATTTCAGGTTTGGTGAATCTAGAAATATGGCATCATTAGTATAGGCGTCAAAGTGGTGTGTGTTTAATGTTCTGGAATAGTGGTAAGCAGAACATCGTCTGTAAAACGGCATTTTGAAACAAATCACAAATCTTCTTGTCAAAAAAGTGGACCACAGCAGAAATAATTATTTGCTTAGAAATAATTTGGCAGATGACTCCAATTCAGCACATGCATTCTAAATACTTAAAGTAACATCTTACTATCCTAACATAAGTTTTTTATTTGTCATCCAACCTACAACAAAGAAGTCCCACTAATCTTTACTTTATAAGTCGAATTATACATATAATTAAAATATTTACAACTATACAATGCAAAAGGTATTTCTTCATAGTAAATAAAGAGTTTTGTGTGTTTTTTGTTAGTATTTAGTTTTATTATTTTCCCAATAATCACAAGTCAAAATTATTGGATGGCACGTATATACCTCATTAATCACGGTAGATTCTCACATGTACAGAATAAATAGACGTGTCCAATATGGGTAACAGAGCCGGGGAAAAACCATATATGACTTAAATGGTAGAAAAAACGAGGCCCACACGTCTCTTAACTAACTTAATTCTACCTAAATGTTTACTTAAATTCTAACAATTTTTCTTCTTTACATCTTCTCTTTAGCTTCGTTCTTTGTATAGAGATAGATAAATCTTTCATTAATTTCTTATAGACTTCAGGGTCTGTCACCCTGAAACAAAAATCTCTTAAGTGATTTGAAAAAATTTTTTACACATTATGATTATATTTCACAATTTTTATATAGTACATATCAATTTTAATTTGTAACTAATTTCTATACATATTTTTCATCTGGTTCTTTCAAAAACTTCCCCTCAAATCGCGTAGCGCTGGTTAAATGTTATGTTAGTATGCTATCTATGCCGCGTTTCCCCAAACCAGATGTTCCTTAATATGAAACAATATAACAACACATATATATACACTATACAATTACAAACATTTTTCAATAAACAAAACAAACAACCAAAGGAATTGTCGCATCTTAGCGAAGTCATAACAGAAGTAAACAAATGCATTTTTACAGTTGTTTCTCCAGAATTATACAAAAATTTAACAAGACAAAAGTTTTTTTTTTCTTTTCTAGAAAAACACACTCATTTTAGTGTCCACTTTTGCTTGGCTTCTAAAATTTTAATTATCCGACCGTGACTTGGCTTAATTGCAAAAATTCTTCCGACCACTTGTTCGAAAGAATATAAAAAGAAACGATACAACCTGGTTCTTATGGCTTGTAGTTGGCGTTTCCTACCAAGACCTCCAGTGACAAGGATTTCTTTGTACACGTTCCTCTCCTTTCCTGGTCTTGCCGTTGTTGATCACCTCCTCGTCTAGCATTCTTGTTGCTTGATCTTGTTCGCTCTTCGATGTATGGACTATCGTTCCTTTCTCTGCCTTTTCTGGATCGAACTGGTCCACCTTGTTGTGTCTTCCTCTCTATGGTTAGTCGGGACTCCTCTCTTTTCCCCTTTCTTGGTCTCAGATTGTAGCCACTTGTGGTGGGCGTTACCTTCTCTTCCCTTCGGGTTTTCTTTCTTAATCTTGGAAACACACTATTTGAATCATTTGATGATAAATTTCTTTTTACTCTATGTTCTAATCCGTTCTGAACCTTCCTTTCTGGTCCTCCTGACCTAGATTCATTTGATCTTTTATATCCTAACCTTTCATTTTTACTTTTTTTTAATCATTCTACCTTTCTCAGACCAAGAACTAGGTATTGATCTGATAAGTGGTCCGCGCTTATTGGTCTTATTTGTGTGTTTCTCACCTTGATTATTTCTAAAACTTAACCCTTTTTCCTCCAACTCACGCTTTACTTCTGACCCTTTCTTTTTACCATCTCGCGAACTCATTTGATCTCCGTTGTACTCTGTCAAAACCACTTGATTCATCGCGCAAATTACCGTTATCCGAACTACCAGTTCCTATCTCCGTCTCGTCACATTTCCTATGACGATATATTCGAACCTGATCTACATTAATTGTTAAACTTTTTCCCGCTTTCCATATCACTACGTTGTTATACTTAACATCTAATACTCTATACGGAACTTCAAATTTTGGTTTAAACTTAGCTACCACTTTTCTTGTTGCCGAACTTAAAAGATGTGTTGCTACCAAAACCCAATTGTTCAGTGTACGTATGTAAATGTAGAGTGCCCTCTAGCGCTCAGAGTGTCTAACGAATCTGTGTAACCTCTGACTCCATCGAGAAAGGAGTCGAATCGAGCGAGCTGAGCTACAAGTAATAAAAACTACAGTCCACTGAGAGAGACTTTTTCTTGAGTGTTTACTTGTCACCCAACATTCTGGTCCAGTCTCAACCGGAGAGACCTATGCATTGAAAATACGAGGTATGTGCTGTTGTTTTTTGACTTTGTGACGAATCTATACGGAACTTTATCACTAACCTTCTGAGTCGACCTTTTTAGGGAAATTTAATTCCCTACCTATTTCCAATCAACTCCAAAAAGCGGACAGGATTCCTTGTTATGCAATTAGATTCAGTATTTAAGTCAAACGAAATAGTAAAGTTAGAGCAGTAGGAGATAGAGATTGAAGCAGAAAGTTATCGTAGATGTAAATTGAAGATTTCTTGTTAGAGATATTTAATCTCAAGAATTGAGTTTCCGAGTGGTAAATATTATTTTGTGTTTAAAGTCTCATTAAAGTTTTAGGAGTGAGATTAAAGTTAAATGTTCAATAAGAACATTATTAAATATAATTCTGGGATCTCTTATCGTGGTAGTTTCTGCGTGATCGTTATTTGATAAATTAATTAATTAGATCATTAATTAATTAAGTTAACTTAAAGGATATTACCTTTAAAACCTCATAATATTAGTAGACGCATTTTTTAATAAGTCTTTGATTCTATTTGGGAAAGATAACCAAATAAAGAAAGTTATTTATAAAAATGGCTACTGGTTCTTCTTTGACTCAAAAATATTCTCGTTCTCAAAGTGAGGTCCTAAGGGACCTTCATAACTTTTCGTTGAAAAATCGAACTTTAAACTTTAACGATGTTTAAAGGAGCAAAAAAAAGAAGACTTGAGGCGAATCGCTTCTGAATTAGAGTTGTGTGTGAGTGATAAATTAACTGTTTTAGACTTCATGGATCTTATAAAAATCAGTGATCGATACAAAAACGATCCTGATTCCGTGCATGAGTTAGCAAATTTAATTATCGAAGAAAGGAAGCATGTCGAAAGTCAGCAATTAGAGTTAGAAAAAATAAGAGAAAAGTCTAAGCTTGATTTAGAGATAGCGAGAATACGAGCAAATGATAAAGACAATAATACTGAAGTTAATTGTAATGATTCCTCTTCTGTAGATTCTTTAATTAAAAGTATCCGTACACTTACAGTGAAAATTCCCGACAAACCTGAGGGATGGAGTTTCTTTTTTTTATCATTAGAACGTGCATTTGCAGCCAAAAGTGTTACTGATAAATTTAAGCCTGAGATTTTGTTAAATTTTTATTAGGAGAAAAAGCTGCAAATATCATTATATATCTGAAAGATGAGGATCTTAAAAATTATGATAAAATAAAGTCCATAATACTCCAAGAATTTGAGCCAACTCCTCAATCGTGTTTAGAGAATTTTAAGAAAGCAACACGCGGGGCAAAATTGTGAATCCCATGTCCAGTTTGCGAGTAGATTAACAACAAATTGGGAATACTATTTAAAACTGAGAGATGTTTCAAATTTCGAGGGATTAAAACAATTAATAGTTTCAGACAAAATATTTAGTACTTTAGATAAAGAAACCGCATCGCATATTAGTGTCAGACAAGCAGATAAATGGTTTGATCCTTTAACGTTGGGAAAAGAAATTGATTTATTTTATTCATCGCGAGGAAAACCACTGAGTGAGAGTACTAATTATTGTCGCAAAAATAACCACTGAGTGAGAGTATTAATTATTGTCGCAAAAATCAAAATTCTAAAAATATGTCTAGAGTATTTTTCTCAGATGTCAAGGGCAAAAAATGTGTTTTGTGTCAATCTGATAGTCATTTTTTAAACAAATGTCCTCAATATAAGCAATTATCAGTAAATAAACGGGTAGAACTTGTTAAAAATAATTCCTTGTGTTTTAATTGTTTAAATTTGCATAGAGTCAAGTTTTGTAAATCTAAAGTTCTTTGTAAATGCTGCCAAAAAAAGCATCATTCTTCTTTGTGTTTCTCTGGAGACCCAAATTTTACGAGTGAAAGGGTCATCCAACCTTCTTCATTGGGGGGCAGAAAGAGCCGGAAACAGAGGAATCCTCCATGAGTCAACTTTCAGCGAAGGCGTCTGTATTCAAACCCATAAATTACATAGGGGAGATTGCGAAAGAGGTGTCTTCTTCTCAGGGTGTAGGAGATCTGTTTACTGCAACGAGTTACATAAGATCGAGGCGGCCGCGGTAGCCGAGTGGTATAGGCATCGGATCGTGGCTGGCTTTGTCACGAGTTCGAGCCCAGTACCACTAAAGACCCGCCGTGTAGGGCAGCGATGCACGCTAAATCTGTCGAGAGCTGAAACGTCCTCCCGTTGGTGTGGTGTGGTAGTTAGGAGAGGGGGGTGCCAGCTCAGGTGTCGTCCACGTCACTTGACCATGGTTCAAAATTACGTGGTCCGTCGCCAAAAGCCCTCGTGTAGCTGAACAGTGCGACGTTAATCTTCACTCACTCACTCACTTACATAAGATCGAAATCCGTTTTACTTTCAACCGCGATTTGTTTCATTAGAGATTCCTTTGGAAAAATGCAGGAAGTCAGAGCGCTGTTGGACGGTGGTTCAACAAGCAATTTTATTTCGCAACAGTGTATGAATAGACTCAATTTAAAAAGAGAGAAAATAAACATTTTAGTTTCAGGATTAAATAATTCAGAGTTAACGATTAAATCACGCGTTAATGCAACAATTGTAAATAGAGGAAATAGTTATGAAACTAATGCAAACTTTTTTGTAGTGCCGCGAATTACGGATATGATTCCTTTTCAACCATTTAACGTTAGTTTGGGTAATTTCAGTAGAGAGAAATTAGCGGATGAAAATTTCAACATTCCGGGAAATATTAATTTATTGTTAGGAGCAGAAATCTTTTATGAAATTCTTTTACCAGGACAAACAAATCTTTTAAATACAAAATTAATTTTTCAGAATACAGTCTTCGGCTATATTGCGAGTGGGAGTATTCCAGTTTCTAGTGAGAATAAACCTCACTGTGGGTTAATCAAAGATAATGTCGATTTAGAAAAGACAATGAGGAGATTTTTTGGGAAATCCAAAATGTTGAACCTGAGACAATAAAAAATAAGGAAACGATAATTTGTGAGGAGCATTTTCAAAAAAATCATACTAGAGATAGTACGGGAAGATATATAGTATCTATGCCATTTAAAAAGGATCCAAATTGTTTAGGCCAGTCAAAAGATATTGCCCTTAAAAATTAAATTCTTTATGGAATAGATTAAAACGTGAGCCTAATTATTTAAAATTATATAGAGATTTTTTAAAAGAGTATTTAGAGCTAGGCCATATGCAAGAGGTAGATGAGAAAGAGGAGTGTGGAATGTATTTCATACCACATCTTGGTGTTTATCGCTCTGATAAAAAACAAGTAAATTGAGAGTAGTTTTTAATGCGTCGAGTGCAACTACAAATGGTTATTCTTTAAACTCTCTACAATACAATGGGGGAGTTGCTCAAAATGACCTTTTTTCAATAATGGTTCGCTTTAGAAAGCACATATTTGCATTCATTGCGGATGTGCAAAAAATGTATCGAATGATTTGGATTAATCCAGATCAGCGTAAACTTCAGCGCATTCTGTGGAGAGAGAACATGGACGAACCAATAAAAACGTTTGAGTTGTCAACTGTGACCTATAGAACAACGAGTGCACCATTTTTAGCGACACGTACGCTAAAACAATTAGCCCTAGATGAAGCAGAGAATTTTTCATTAGGGTCTTCAGTTGTGATGAGTGACATGTACATTGATGATGTACTTACCGGTGCATAGACCTTATTAGAAGCAAAAGAACTGAAAAATCAACTGATCAATATCTTCGCTAAAGGAGGTATGGTTTTGCATAAGTGGTGCGGAAATAATACGGAATTGATTGAGGTTTCCGAAAATTATGATTTTTCAGATTCATCAGAGATAAAAGTGTTGGGTGTTTATTGGAACCCCAAGCATGATTGCTTCTCCTTCAGAGTAAAAATAGACTTGCACGAATTAAATACCAAACGGGATGTTTTGTCAACCATCGCCAGGATATATGATCCTCTAGGTCTTTTAGGTCCTGTGGTGGCGAAGGCGAAAAACTTCCTTCAAAAATTATGGATGTTAAAGATTGATTGGACAGATTTTCTTCCAGATACAATCAATAGAGAATGGCGACAATTTGTCGAATCACTTCAGGTAGTAAATGACATCAACATCAATCGATGCATTGTGCTAGAGCAACCGGAAGTGATCGAGCTGAATGGATTCTCCGTCGCGTCCCAGTCAGCATATGGAGCTGTCGTCTATTGCAAATCCATAACCTCAGATAGAAAGATGCTTGTGCATCTTATTGCCAGTAAATCCCGAGTTGCGCCTACCAAGCAAACAACGATTCCCAGACTTGAGCTATGTGCCGCTGTGCTGTTAGCAAAATTAGTGCATCGTGTCAAGCAAGCTTTAAAATTAAATGTGACTAATACTTTTCTTTGGAGTGACTCCATGATAGTTTTGTCATGGATAAGGAAGGAGTCATATCAACTAAAAACCTTTGTGGCTAACAGGATTGCTACAATCCAGGAGATGACTTCCAGTGAACAATGGCGTTATGTGGCAACACAGAGGACAATCCTGCCGACTTCGTTTCCAGAGGAATGGATTCTCTAAAACTTAAAACCTGTGAGTTGTGGTGGAATGGTCCTAAATTTCTGATGAGCAACCAGTACCCACGACGACAAATTCCTGTTGCAGTGATCAAGGATCCAGGTGAACTTAAAAACTGTAGTGACTTTTCTAATTTTTTCTTGATTCTGCTACTAACTCTTTTGTAAATAATTTACTTAACCTTAGTAATGACTATTTTAAAATTATTCGTGTCTTAAGTTTTATTTGTAGATTTGTTTATAATTGTAAGAGCAAAGAAAGCAAAAGAATTGGGCCTCTAGATTTAGGAGAATTAAAAAAGGCTGAACAGCTTTTATTGAAATTAGTACAAAAGGAAGAGTTTAAAGTAGAGAGATGAATGGTATTCACAAATTTCTGCCATGATACCTTCCAACAGTCGAGTAAAAACACTCAATCCATTTATTGATAATGAAGGGATTTTGAGAGTTGGAGGTCGATTGAGAAATAGCGATATTAATTATAACCAGAAATTTCCAATTCTTTTTGCCTTCGAAACATAAATTGACTTATTTAATAGTTGAGTATTTTCATAAAAAGTTTTTACATAGTGGTCCACAATCCTTGTTATATCAGATCAGGCAAAATTTTTGGATATTGAATGGCTGTAATATTTGTAGAAAAGTTGTTCATAATTGTGTAATTTGTTGTAAGGCCAATCCTACTTGCACTGATCAAATAATGGCTGACTTGCCAAAGGATAGAGTTATCAAAAATTATCCATTCAATGTGTCAGGTGTGGACTTCTGTGGCCCCTTTTACATTAAGTATAAAGGGCAGAGAAAAGGTGTATATAACAAAATCTATGTTTGTATATTTATATGTTTTGTTTCTAAAGCTGTGCACTTAGATATTGTGACTGATTTAACCTCTAATGCATTTATTGCTACACTTAAGCGTTTTATATTTAGAAGAGGTAAAGACGCTAAGTTGTATTCTGATAATGCAACAAATTTTGTGGGTGCAAATATAGAACTTAAAAAAATGTTTAATTTGGTGTGTAAACCTGATGAGGCACTTGCAAGTTATATGGCCTCTGAAGGCATAGATTGGAAATTCCTTCCCCCTAGAGCCCCAAATTTTGGAGGTCTCTGGGAGGCAGGCATTAAATCTTTTAAGTTCTATTTAAAGAGAGTAGTAGGTAACATTAGATTAACATATGAAGAGTTTCTGTCTGTGATTATCCAAATAGAGGGGATGTTAAATTCTCGTCCTCTGGTCCCATTATCTTCTGACTTAGATGATTTAAATGTATTGACTCCTTCTCATTTTTTGATAGGTAGATCAATTACATCAATTGTTGAGCCTGATTTAACTAATTTAAATGAAAATAAGTTGGATAATTGGCAGAAAATTGCAAAAATAATTCAATTAATTTGGAAAAGATGGAGTGTAGACTATCTAAATAGTTTGCAGCAGAGAAATAAGTGGCATTTCGAGAAAAAGAATGCTAAAATTGGAGATATGGTTATAATAAAAGAGGATAATTTACCTTCATGTCAATGGTCATTAGGTAGAATCAACAATATTTATCCAGGAAAGGATTCTAAAGTAAGAGTAGTGGAAGTCAAAACCACTAGAGGTATATTTAAGAGACCCATTTCGAAACTGTGCATTCTACCAATTGAAACAGTGCGTGTGTGAAGTAGCATATATATAACCCTTCAGATAGTAATGTTTGTGTGTAGAATAGTATTTTTTTAAAATTCTGTGTGATTTATCAATTGCTTTATACATTGTCTTCATTTGTATGTTGTTTTGTTTGTATTTTGAAGTATTGTATTTCTGTGTAATATCTTTATGATTATGTTCTACGTAAATCTTGCATGTTGAAAAACATTGCAAGGCCGGGCGGCATGTTCAGTGTACGTATGTAAATGTAGAGCGCCCTCTAGCGCTCAGAGTGTCTAACGAATCTGTGTAACCTCTGACTCCATCGAGAAAGGAGTCGAATTGAGCGAGCTGAGCTACAAGTAATAAAAACTACAGTCCACTGAGAGAGACTTTTTCTTGAGTGTTTACTTGTCACCCAACACCAATCATTCACCTTAATTTGCACATCACGCCTACGTCTATTATAATATTTCTCCCATTTTTTATGTTTAGTTTTTGTGTTTCGTCTAGCCTCCTCAAACAATCTTTCAATATCTCCTACTGCAAATTCCGTTCCGTCTGATACCATCACTAATTTCTGAAAAGGCGTAATCAACTTTCTATCTAAAAATAATTCCGCAGGGGTTTTCCCCGTTGTTTCGTTTACAGCCGTACGAATAGCATAAGCAAACTCACGTAAGAATTGGTCCCATGTGTCATGTTGCTCATTGACATAATTTGCAATCATTTGCACCAGATCGCGATTTACGCATTCTGTTCTATTTGCTTGAGGTCTATAATCTCTTTCACTTAAGTTCTCAAAAATGTCGGAAATAAATTGGGGACCGTTATCACTAATTAATTTTATTGGAGCTCCAAAACGCGATATATAATTATCAAAAAAATTATCTGCTATAACTCGAGCAGAGGCTTTTTTAAGGGGTATGATATCAGCCCACTTGCTGACATGATCCGTAATTACTAATACATATCGGTTGCGTCTTACTCTCGACACGGGATACGGACCTAACAAATCTAACGTAGCTATTTCATTTGGATAATTTGATACAATTGGTATTAACCGACCAGCAGGTACGCGTTTTTATAATTATTAATTTGGCCCATATGGCATGTAGAGACATATTGATCAATAAATTTTCTCATATACGGGAAATAACAATCATCCCTTATTTTATGATAAGTTTTAAAACGTCCGAAATGACCTGCTAATGGCTTGTCATGAAATTCTCTCATAATTTCATTCCTTAAAGATTTTGGGGAATGTATACTCGCATTTCTCCTAATGACGTTGCATATTTCGCATAAAATAACAAGCTTTCTACTAGCCTAAAATCACGAGACCAATTCTCTCTTATTACCGCATTTACCGAGAGTAGGTAGAAAAAGCCGATTCTGCTGTAAAGGCGGTGCAGGCGGTTGTAGGCAGTCGACGGCAGTGCAGATTTGAGTTGTTTCGTTCCTACTGACGAGTTGAGTTGTTTCGTTCCTGCTGCTGAGTTGAGTTGTTTCGTTCATGTTGCCGAGTTGAGTTGTTTTTCTCCTGCATTGGCTTTGATTTTCGAGTTGAGGGGGCGAGTTGAATTGTTTTCTCCTACAGCTAAGTTGAGTTGTTTTTAAAAATGTGCACAAAAAGTGGAAGTATGGGAATGTTAAACGTGCTCATGCCGCCACCTATTGATTAAAATACATACTAATTATAGATTTTAAAATGATGGAAGTAAATAACGCTCAAATAAAAAATAAATAAATCCAGATTCAAACTCACGGCCTCTGATCAAAATGTCTCCATAGGACAATAGTTTTTCAGTTGCGCTAACCATTGTTCTATGAAAGCATACAGACTTGGAGAAAACTTATGTTTATGATGTCATGAATTTAATTTTGCAGGCGAAGCAGATGTCGACGTGTTTTAAAATCATTTTCTTAATTAAAATGAAATAAAAAAAAATTTTAATTTATACATTATTTTAATAATTTGTAAATTTTAATTCAGTATAATGATTACATACACAGTAAAGATACAAAGTAAATTGATTATTCAGAAAAATTTGCCGTAGTATGCTCGTCATCAGCGTGAACGGGTTACGATTTAACTTGTTTTAGCTTGTCTGATCTTGATTCTACAAGACGGCGACTGAATTCTACGTCAGAAATTATCTTAATGCTTAGAGCGGATGAATACATTGCTTTCAACCACTCACCGAACGCCGCTCAAGTGTAATTCGGTTGATATGCGTTAGACACTTATCACATTTTAGTTCACAATTCATTTCGTTTGTTAGTATTGCGGTGGGCTGTATTCAACAAGAAAAAAAAATATGGTGATGTCTGAAACACATAGCGAAAAACGAAAGTTTGTAAAAGCCGGGGAATCTTCTGCAAATAAGAAAGCCAGAAGAGAAGTTTCAAAAGTAAGTAACAAAATTAAATAAATTTAATATGTAATTTTTATAATGTTTTTTACACATTTCTGATCTTTATTAATTTTGATATATTATTTTCAGAAGTATGGAAAATTTAACGAGGATTGCATACCAGATGGAGTATTTCCAATTGGAGATGATGTTTTTGTCTTTGCAAGCACCTATTATGATTCCGTATCAGTACACATAAGTAGGTTGAAAAAGCCGATTCTGCTGTAAAGGCGGTGCAGGCGGTTGCAGGCGGTGCAGGCGGTGCAGGCGGTTGCAGGCGGTTGTAGGCGGTCGACGGCAGTGCAGAGTTGAGTTGTTTCGTTCCTACTGACGAGTTGAGTTGTTTCGTTTCTGCTGCCGAGTTGAGTTGTTCGTTCCTGCTGCTGAGTTGAGTTGTTTTCTCCTGTTGAGTTGTTTCGTTCATGTTGCCGAGTTGAGTTGTTTCGTTCCTACTGACGAGTTGAGTTGTTTTTCTCCTGCATTGGCTTTGATTTTCGAGTTGAGGGGGCGAGTTGAATAGTTTTCTCGTACAGCTAAGTTGAGTTGTTTTTAATAAATGTGCACAAAAAATGGAAGTATGGGAATGTTAAACGTGCTGATGGCGCCACCTATTGATTAAAGTA